>CAJUYG010001669.1:34934-56843 GCA_910591675.1 Galerucella calmariensis | reverse complement strand
AGGTGATTAATCAGGGTGTCTAGGACTATGTTCCACAGAAGGAGTGACAATTCGTATATAAAAATAACAATGACATCTCATCATAACATCGGTTGCTAAGTTTTTTTTTTTTTCCATTTTGGGAGCCGTTCAGATGCCGGGAGCACTGCAGCCTATTGGCTTATTGTACTCTGCTCCCATATTTAGTCCACCCATCCAGTTATCACCGTACCTTCGAGTAGACGGTATAGGTCCATTGGATGTGTGCCATATACTTCAGGTGGCACATTGGCCTCTCCGAAGATTGCCCGTCTCCTCGAGTGCAGTGCCTCACAGTCAGACAAGATATGGGTCACGGTCTCGTTCTCCATGCCACATAGTCTGCAGCTGAGGTCCCCGTTATATAACCCCATTTTATGCAGGTGATCTTTTAACGGGGTATGACCTGTTAGATAACCTGCAATAATTCTTAGCTTATTCCTGCTGATATTCAGTAGTTCTTTGGCCCGCTTTGCACATGTGTCACCTATGAAGGTTTTGCTGTGTACCTGTTTCGGAGTGTTCCTCCAATGAAGTCTATGTTGGCTTTGTACCCATTTTTGTATTTGCGCTCGGACTACCTTTTTTTGTGGTCCCAAGAGCTGGTTCTGGTCCAACATATGCTGTTGCTGAACCTCTTTTTGCGAGTTCATCAGCTTGTTCATTTCCAGAAATACCATTATGTCCCGGCACCCACACCAATCTTACTTTAATGTGGTCTGCCAGTTCATTTAGTTCTTTCTGACATTCTTCTACTAGTCTGGATGTTACCTTGCGGCTATTTAAAGCCGCAAGGGCTGCCTGGCTATCAGTTAGTATGTTTATCCTATGAGTGTCAGTCCTATATTTGTTAATTCTGACACATTCTAGGATGGCATAGATCTCTGCCTGAAATACAGAGGTATGTTTGCCTAGTGAGAAAGAGCCTTTTGTGTTTCTCTTTTCACTGTACACTCCTGCTCCTGTTCCTTCCCCTGTCTGTGATCCGTCTGTGTACCAGGTCTCTCCTCGGGGAAATTTCAGTCTGCTTGGGTCTTGCCAGTCCTTTCTGTGAGGTATTTCTACCTCATATTTAGGGCTTGGGAGAAGTTTAGTGGCCATATAGTCTGTTTTCATATCTAAAATGGCTTCACTTATGATGTCTTTAACAGATGTGTGTCCTGATCTAACTATTTTGTTGCTCAGATTATCTTGCTGCCTAAATAGTCCCATCCTTGCTTCCCCCATTATCACGAGGTGTAGTGGAGGAAGGTCGAATAAGGCTTCTAGTGCTGCCGTTGGCGTGCTTCTCATGCATCCTGCAATGCTGAGACATGCAAGTCTTTGCACCTTGCCCAGTCTCGTCATTGCATTCTTTTGTGTCGTCTTTGTCCACCAGACCAAAGACGCATATGTTATTATGGGTTTAACCACTACACTGTATATCCAGTGATCATTCGCGGACACAACCCCCATGTTTTACCACAAGTTCGTCTTGCCATCATTAGTGTGGTTTCCGATCTTGCTGCAACTTTTTCCATTTGTTTGGACCATGTTAATCTCGAGTCAATAATCACCCCGAGATATTTAACATCCATAACCATTGGAATTTCCGTACCTTGAAGGTATAGTGGTCCCAAACCTGCCAAGTTCCTTCTCTTGGTGTAGGGTACTAAGTTTGATTTGGTGGGACTTATATTTAAACCCACCTCTGTCGTCCATTTCGTTACTATGTTCAGAGCCTGTTGCATGCGCTCTCTGACCGTAGTACTGAATTTGCCTTGTGATATGATGACTAGATCGTCCGCATATCCTAAGACAGTATGGTGTTCCTTTTTGAGTCTCCTTATCAGTCCGTCCATTACAAGGTTCCATATTAGAGGAGACAGTACTCCTCCTTGTGGACATCCCCTTGAAACTCGGGCTGACAATGTTGTGCCCATCAAGGTTGAGAATATCGTTCGGTCTTTCAGCATGCAGTCTATCCATCTGCAGCTTGTTTCGTCAATTTGCTTTTGACGAATTGCCCTAGTGATTACTTTGTGGGAGGTGTTGTCAAATGCACCCTCTATATAAAGGAAGGCTGCTAATAATACTTCCTTATTTTCGAGAGCGTACTCTATTCCTTGTACTAGGTGATGGAGTGCTGTCTCTGTGGATACTCCTGGTCTGTATGCATATTGATCCAGGTCGATCGGTCTTTCTACCAACGATCCTCCTCTAATGTGCATGTCCACCAGTTTTTCCAATGTCTTCAGTACAAATGACATCAGACTTATGGGTCTCAGGGATTTCGCTTTATTGTCACCTGTTTTACCAGGTTTAGGAATAAAGACCACCCTAACATTTCTCCAGACCTTTGGTATGTACCCTAGTCCCATACTTGCTCTAAGGATCGTACACAGTCTGCTGAGTATAATGCCGTCTGCCTTTTGCAGCATAATTGGATAGATCCCGTCCGGTCCCGGTGATTTATATGGCTCAAATGAGTTAATTGCCCATTTTATTTTGCTTTGATTAACCACTTCCCTAGATACTTTCCAACTTTCCTCGTTACTCCGATTTGGAGTCCTCGAGACCATTTGTTGTTCTGTATCTAATGGTTCATCACTTATTTTGCATTCTGGAAAATGTACTTCGAGAAGTTCTATCAGAGTTTCCTTCCCGCTTTGTGTATATCTCCCATCTCTTGTCTCTAATGAGTTAATTGTCCTTTGAGGATCTTTGGAGAGTATCTTTTGGAGTCTAGCACATTCAGAAGTCTGTTCTACCTCTTCACAGTGTTTCCTCCATGAGTCTCTTTTAGCGATTCTCAGAGCCTTGTTGTATGACGTCAGAGTTTTCCTATATACGGTCCACTCTCCGTCTTTACTTGCCCTATTGAAGAGCTTTCGTACTTCCGCCCTTGAAACTTCAAGGTCGTTATTCCACCAGGGCACATTCCTGTTGGTTCTCCTTGTAGTTTCGGGGCAGTTGCGATTGAAGGTAGACACGATAGCTTCTTGGAATTGTTCCGCAGCTAGGTCTAGATCCACGCTGTTTCTTACCGTCTCTCTCACCCTTTGGATTTCAAGGCCTAGGTCCGCCTGATAGGCCTCCCAGTTAGCTTTCCTTGGGTTCCGGTAAGTTTCAGTTTCAGTGCTAAAACCTGTTAATGTGTAGCTTATGTGTCTGTGGTCCGAACAACTCACCTCATCAGTCACATGCCATTTTTTAACAAAACTAGCTATAAAAGTAGTTGCAATTGTTATATCTAGAACCTCCTTTCTATTTATTGTTACAAAGGTAGGTTTGTTTCCCACATTTAATATGTCCAGATTATTTTCCATAATAAATTGTAGTAAAGACTCACCTCTTTGGTTGGTGTTTGTGCTTCCCCAGGTTGTGTGATGTGCATTCACATCTCCCCCAATGATCAGATGCGTTCCTTTGCCCCGACATCCTCTCACTAGTTCCTCCACTTCCCTGGATGGTGGTTGTTCAGAAGCATCTCCTGGTAGGTAGACCGATCCGAGAATAATCTCCCTCGGTCCCCCATCAGAGATGAATCTTACTTTGACCGTGGTCAGGTCTCTGAAACAGAAATGATTTAAAGGCAGTATCTTTATATTATTTCTTACTATTATACAGGTTCTAGGTACTTGGGAGGACCTATCGTAAATCAATTCCCCTCCTATCCCTGATAAACCCATAATTTTTCCCTTGTTCACCCAAGGTTCTTGTATGAGGGCTACATCGAATCCCCCCATTACTTTCGTAAGGACTGCAGATGCAGCCTTACTGTGCTGGAGGTTCGCTTGTATTATTCGTACCCCCGCCATCTGGTCCTCTTAAAACTCGGAAGACCACCCTTCCAAGGCCGTAGTATGCTCGGAAGCCCATCGTCTCCAGAGTCTTAAAAGAAGCCTCATCAATGGAGAAGGTCAGCGTTTGCCCCTTTCCATCGTCTTTTCTTCCTTTGAGGGTCCATTCCTCCGTTTTGAGGCTAGCATTTTGACTAGCCAGACGGTCCTTTAGAATGGACTCTTCCCTTATGGCACCTGGAACGTGCACGAGGACCAGGGGCCTTCTGGGGAGGTCTCCTGATCCAACAACTGTCAGATCAGCACCTTCCCAGAGCTCGCCCAGGCCTTCCACCGCGTTCCTGAGCCATTCCTTCGTGTATTCATTCCCACAGGTCATCCAGAGGACCCCTGAATGGAATGAAGTACGTTGGAATTGGAGTCGGTTTGCGCTTCCCCCAGGGGTGTCAAACACGGCCTCCTCCAAGCGGTTTTGAATCAGTCCTGCCTGTTCCTGATTCAGGGTGTTTTCTGGATGGCGTCTGTGGATCACCGCCATCCCGAGATTTGCTGTTGCATCCTTATAGGAGACAGTCTGCACTCTCGTGCTCCTGTTTATTTTTTTTGCAACATGCATATCAGGTGGAGTTGAGTTTTCAGATCGAGGTCTTTTACCTTTACCTGTCCCTTCTTTTCCACCTGTATTGGAGTGTCCCGACGTTGTCGGACCTGAGCTTGTCTTCATCAGGACTTTTCCTGACTTGGACATGCTATTTCCCGATTTTGTCGGTTCATGCTCCTTTTTCTTTCCAGCTTTGTTTGGGTCTTTTTCCACCCATGTGCCGGCTGCTTTTTTCTGTTCCCTGATGAGTTTCTTCCTCTGGGCACCAGATAGTTTTTTGGGCAAGGTCTTGTTGGTTGCCTTACCCTTTTCTAAGGAGTCCTTCCCTCCTTGTTCTTTTGCCTTTGGAGTACACTCTTTAGCTACTGTCTCCTGACAACTTGTGTCGTTACAGTCCATTCCTGTAACGTTTTGATTTTCTTTAGAGGAGTCCTTATCCTCCTCTGGTGTTTTACTGCTTTGGTCCATATTGTTCCCACGAGCAGCTAGGGAATGTAGGTCCGCCCAGTCAGAGCCCCGCATGACTGGGTAAGGCTATATACAACAGGGTGCGCCAGTTGCCCTGAGGTTAGTGGTCTAAAAACCGAATAACCCACGGCCATCCATCCCTTCAGCGACCACTCAACCTTAGGATTTGGGAGGTTTTTTATAGTGGTCCCCATCCACGCAGGTCAGGCAATTAAGCCAAACCCCCCGAACCACATAGCTCGGCATACCTCTCACTGGCCTTACCCTAGCGAGGGGGTCGTTGCTCTGCTATGTAGTTTCCGGTTTGCGTCACGAGCTTGTCAGCGATTGGTTATTCGGTCGGCAATGTTAGGCGTTTATAGCCCTCATCCTTCCTTATTTACCAATGGACCAGTTCTTTCATTTGCATGACGTCCCTGGCCTTCCCCTATCCGCAACCTGGGGACGCTTCCGATAGGTAGCTCAACCCATTACCCTCCTATGTCGCAGGGTAATGCACAAAAAGTTGACTCTTGGACAAGCCGCAGCGTGTCCTCGAAACTTAATGAGCACGGACGGTTGCTAAGTACATTATTTCTTTTTTATATATAGATATATAGAGAAACTTTTAGATGTTCAGTCATCAATGAAATCAGAAATAAATAATGTTATTAACGAAGAAAATGCACAATTTATTTAGCCAAGCAAGTCTGTTAAGAATTATCTTGAATTCTTAACAAACACAATTTGTTGCATTCTGTGAATTACTTAAAATTGCCGGTCCATTGGAGTTATTTGGTGCTAACTGGTAAGTAGATGACGTCGATGAGGATGGCATTGGTTGCCGGTCACATAAAGATGACGATGATGGTGACGGCAACGGTTTTAAGTCATTTGTAGATGAAAGAATTTCATTTGATATATTTTTCTTATATCAAACCCGGGTGGTTGTGTGTGAGGTTGTGATATTGACTTGCGATCCTTGCGATTCCATTAGCCTAACCAATAACCCGGGTGGTTTGATAGTTGCTTTGTGACTCTTAAGAATGTACAGGGATATATCAAAATATCTTCATTATTTTATATTTAAAAAAAAAAAAAAAAATGCAAAAAATGGCTAGAAAAGATGTAGAATTTTATTTTATGGACTATTTCGTGAATATTTATTCATCTGTTGTAAAAATAGTTATAACTTCCAAAGTAAAAAAACTATCCAATAATATCAAAATTTGCATAAGTTTACTTTCGAAACTAAAATACGTGCGGGAAAGTGGGTTAAAACGCACGGTCGTAGAAAAATATAATTCATGGAGTTATATCTCAAAATGTGCCACTGTTCCATCTAAATAATTATTTCATGAATACTTACTTACTTTTTGTAATGTCACACTATTTTCTATACAGAACTTTCTCCTTGACACAGTTGAAATAATAGTGACCCTCATGCTATCTACCGCTCATTTACTAAAGTACAGATATGTCGCTCTTCAACCATATTCTTCAATATATTTTTTCTACTAACGTGCGGAAAGTAAATTTTTTGACATTTGAGGAATATACTGACATTTGAATATTTAAAATATATATTTGTATGATTGTAGTTTACCAAATGACTGAAAAATTAAGAAATTAATTATAATTTTGCTATAATTTTCAATAAAAAAACAACTTATTTTTCAATCATTTTTTAATGGCCCTGGTATAAGCCTCATCAAATGAATGTCAAATAATAATAATTAATTTGTTAATATGCATTTAATAAGAAATGTATCTTTATGTTAACTTTTGGGTTATTTTTCGCATGCTAGTAGAAAAAATAGTGTACCTAACACGTGCGTAAAGTGACTTTTCCGCACGCGAGGTAAACTACTATTAAATCCAATTGACTAAATATCAGGAACGGCGATATTTTGAGTTATGTCACTTCTTCGAATATTTGAATGAAAATTAGGACTTTTTAACTTGAACGCTTTTTGTCCTTGGACCTCACAATAATAAGAACTAGCCTAAATATTATTGTGTTGGCTGGAAAGTTTTGCGCAATGCCATTTATCGGACACAAGCAGAAATGCAATTTTTGATTCATTCAAATGTTTCATTTCTTCACTTCCTCTTCACGAAAAAATAAAAAAAAGTTTAAGTTTTATTTATAATTTCATTAGTAATAACGAATATAATTAACAGAACCGATGGCGAGATATTTGGAAATGGGGGATATAACCGAGCAGTTGGAACTTAAAGAACGATTACAGTGCAAGAGTTTCCAATGGTATATGGATAATGTGGCATATGATGTATTCGATAAATTTCCAAAACTACCTCCAAATGTACATCACGGTGAATTGAGGTATTTCTACTTCCATTATTACAAAAATAATTTAGAAATTATTCACAGCTACAACTTTCTATTCAGCGATTTGCTTCTAAAGGAGAGGAACACTCCCTTTTTCTTCACTTCTATCATGATATTTTCGAGGGTGCTGGACACGAATATGATATTTTTTTTTAAAAAGTTGTGTTTACTAAATTTCTTGGATCATATTTAACTATCGTAAAACAAAGTACTAAGGATAAAAATATGATTCTGAAAATTTCATGTCAATAGAATATGTCGTTCTCCTATTACAACCAATTAAAGAAGCATACCATATCGGGCGAAGACTATGACTGTGACGTCACCGATATGAAAGTTAATGTGCGCTAACATTACGCTTCTGACTGTAACGTGCCTCGCGTAGAATTTATTTATTTCGAATTACTTACAAAATTTTGTGTGAATAAAATAATATGTGTGGACCTAATTTTGAAAAAGCAGACTAATTAAATCTTCCAGAAGTGGACTTGCTAATGATTATGGAGTTTTTAAATCAAAAACACGAGTTTATCAACTTATAATTTTATACTATGTGACACATCGTTTTTGACTGTTTTCCGACTAGAATGATTAAAAATGTTAATATTTTCATGAATACATGCATGTATGCATGAACATGAACAAGAAAAACTTATTTTGAGGAAGCAGGTAATATTAGTTTCAAATGTTTACATCAGATTCAAATGCACATGCACTTCACTGGTAAAAAAGCGATATTTGTTAGAGCTGATCCGGACCGAGATCCGGACATTGAATCGAATAAAATAACATAACATAATATACGCCAGTTTTGTTGATGATCTACTGGAAAAGATTACCTGTTTTTTCGGAAAAAAACAGTATTTAATAAAATTTAATTTGTAAAGAACTTGCCCATTATTTTATTTATTAATTTTGAACATTAATAACACCACAAGCTATGAGAACAATATTAAATGAAACCAAAATGTTGATTGACGTAAAAAAATTGAAAGTGAATAATGCAGGTTCTTGCCTAGCTAACCAATTATATTTGGAGGTAAACTAAGCCAGTTCGCAGGGCTTTGTTACCTTATTAATCTTAAGAAAAACAAATTAATTTTGGCATAACTAGAAGAACAGAAAAAGCTATTTTAGGGCGCCAGAAAATCAAATTTAATGGTCAGCTAACTTTTAAACTGTTTAAAAAAAAACTTGAAGTTTCTGTATGATAAATAAAACTAACAGAGTAAAAAAAATGTATATAATTACGGTATTGATATTATAAAAAAGATTAAAGGATGGGTTAATAACAATAAAAAAAATACTTAGCCCTCTAGAACTTTTGTTTGGGAAGATAAAGTTGTACTGTAACTATTGATGTAGGTACTACTGATGTATTCTTATGGACTGTTCACTCCATGGAACTGTATGCAGGAAACTGTATTCAGTTACTCCAAAGGAACTTATATCCCAGGAAACTGTATTATGTATTCCATAAACTGTTTGTTTGATACAGTAAATTGTATCCCAGGAACTTGTTAGGTAACTACTCCAAGAAATTGTATCCCACGAACTGTGTTCCAGGAAAATAATTACTACTCACTGAACCAAAGCAAATACTTAATGAATATACATAATTAATAAAAATACACTGAATAATAATACGAACTGATAATGCAAAAACGACAAACTAAATTTCGAATTAGGTTATGACAACATATTTATAATACCACAATTGACAGTTCAACAAAACTAAAACTATATTTATTCGAAGGTTATTCCGAGATCCAACTACCTATTTCCTTAGATTAAAATCACTACCAAAGTTAGTCCCAGACTAACCCCGGAGTAGCCTATTCCTTGTCTAATAAAGTTAATTAATAGCGTATCTGTCAAACTGTAATGTATGTATCCTACTATGGATACTTGGTGCATTAGAAGTGTGGAAGGGCCTCTGACTAGGTGTTGTTGCTGGTCACTTGGTGTGTCATCTCACAGGGATAAAAACAACTACTGGAATCACTGGGTCATGTTCTCTTTATTACCTTACTTTACTATTATACATTAACCCACTTATTACTAGTACTAATTAGAATATTAATTAAAATGATTACGATGAATAGAATACACTTTGAATGTCTTTAGGACATCTTAGAATAATTAAGTAATGAATTAGAATTGATTAGAATGATTTAGAATAATTTAGAATGATTTAGAATGAATCGAATGAATGTTAAAACACTTTCGTTAACCTATTTATACGACGAGTCAAGTTCAGCGTTTTGTAAATATAAAACAATTCTGTTTATGTTTATTTCACGCTCTGAACTTGACATCCTACGTGAGACCTTTCTCTTTCATATTTGTCAACGTTTCATGCTTTATAGAAATTAGCTTCAAGGGAATTTATGTCTTTATTCATAATAATACCATAATAATAATTTAAATAATTAATAAATAATATTTCAGCCAAAAGGCATCACAAAACTAATGATTTAAGCATAGAATAAAGCTAGTCTTAGGTTACTCCGTGTTTATCAATAAGACCATATATGTTTATAATGATGTTGCAATTTTTTGCCAGCTGTTGTCCAAGTTCGAAACCCTAAGTTTAACTGAAAAATGTTATCTTCATGCACATGTTGAATTGCATCGTTATTGCAGTATTAAGTAACGATGTATTTACCATATAACCACCATATAACCACTTTATCGGATTTCGGATTCTATAACACCAAAGGGTTTGACTTTTTAACCATTCTTACCTCCAAAATGTGGTTAGTCTTAACCACCAGGTTTCTCTGGTGGTTGTGCTTTAATCACTCTTGCTTGTCATTGTCAAAGTGATTAAAGTGAGTGGAGGAAAGCAGTGAAAAGTATATGATGAGGACTACGAAGACGATGATGACGACAACGACCTAGAAAACAATTACCTCCCATCGTCGTTAGTAAGCTATTTGAAATTTTTTTTGGAATGAAATGAATTATTGAATTTTTAGATCGTGACATACTGAAACACAAGGAAAAGACTGATCGCACGCCATTTTCAAGTTACTGTTGATTATTGTGTTGTGAAGTTGCAATTTGACGTTAATGAATTTTCTTCGCAAGTTCTGTCAAAAACGCCAGAATCGGCTAACTTCGCATGATACATTCAAACTACTTTAATCACGGTGATTAAGCGTACGAAGTTCAATAACCGTGATTGATTTTGGTTTTATAGAATCAGAAACATGGATGGCGTGACTAGACGAGTGATTAAAATTTTATCCTTAACCACGTTATTACGCTAATCACTCTTTTAAGCACTTTCTTATAGAATCAGGCCAAATATAGGTACTTGGATATTTGAATTTAAATAAATTAAATTTAACGTTATTCAACTTAAAATTCACAGTTCACGCGAAAATAGAAAAAAACAAGTTAAGAGCAATGGTGATGAAAAGGTGAAACGTCGGATGGTAAATATAAAAAAGCCATTGTGTAGCCGAGAAAAATATAGGAATGAAAATGTGAAAATTCCAATATTCGGTTTTTCTTGAATATCTATGGCATACCTAACTAGGAATTTTAAAATTTTTTCAAACAGCTTGTTGTTAAATACAAAAGAGCACAACTTTTTCCCATTGAACTAGCCTCGTATCTATTGCGAAATACTGTCTTTAATAAATATGATTTCAACTCGTGACTTTATCGTTACTACTCTTGTCTCAAGCCTTGCTTCAAGGGAGGCTCGAAGGTAGTTTTGGGACAAGTGCATGCGGTACTTATATCAATTATTTTTTGCTTAAATAAGGATTTTTAAACTATCCTTGCTATTGTGTTGGAAAATTAAAATCAATAGTTAATCAATATGTTGAAAACTTTATGCAATTACTAAAACACGACAGAAAACCAGGTCGATAGGAAAAAGTGGCTCAACTCTCCCCAGTCTCCCCTACTTAACAGAAAATGAAAAAAGGTAGCGCGCAAGAGCCCTCCTCTAAAAATCACACTATCGCTTCTTCTACTGCATATTAATAACTCAGTTTCCCAAAAACTTCTTCGATTTATATATTTAAATACTGCGTATTCAGAAAAAAACAATTAATATCTTCCTCACAAAAATTTTTTGTCGCGATTTTATCTAATGCCAGTTTTTCGAGCAAATTTTGTGATTGGAAAAACTTTGAGTAAAAGAGAAATTTATCTGATAAAAGAAAGGCTCGAGTGTTTTTTGTCAAGATAAATTAACGACAGAATATATGGATGAACAACAACAATAATTATCTTTATCAACCAAACTTGCGACTCAGTGTCATTGAGTAAAAGTGACGTCCGCTTACTAGATATTGAGGAAGAGAAGTTTTCATCCGATAAAAAAGGATGCACCTTTTTTTATCGATGTCAAAGTGACAATAACATTTCCAGGTATATGACATTTTAACATTGGAGTTAATTTATCGTACATAAAAAATTTATTTAATGCATAACTCGAATGTAAAATGCTTCGGGGTTTTCGGACTAGTGTCATTATTTCTAGAATTGGTTGAAGAATACGTCATTAAATACTCGTGAAAAATATTAACTACTCGCCGAGAAACCGCGTTTTTCAGCTTTCCACATTCTAGACAATTTTTTGTGGGTGTCCCGCTCTTCTACTCCCAGTTATAACGTCTGTTAATGTGTTCTTATTACAATACGTTGCTTTCCAAAGTATCTATCCCACAGTTACCTTTAATTCAACTATAATACATATTTTTCCCGCCCGTTTTAATTGTTCATATTTTATAATGAATATTCAATTTTTTATTAGATCCGTCGTTGACCCGAAGTGTTTGGACACTCTTGGTAAAGCTCCTCCATCACTGATGGCCCTTCAACATTGTCACGGCTTTGGAAATAATCAGTTGATAAGGTTGAATGCGAAAGGACAATTAGCTGTAGGAGAAAGATGCATCGAAGCTGATGGACAAGGTGTAAAATTGACTTTTTGTCGATTAGGTACAGTCGACGGTCCTTGGATATACGATGAAAACACACACACGTTGCTACATAGGTAAGTTCTGGAAAACTTGAAATGAAAACTTTTTAAGGTGCCTTTTTGGATTTTTCGTCATCGTCATGTGCTTTTATGCAACACAATACTTTTGGTCAGACAACACAATTAACAAACAATTCTATCTATCATGGACGTAAGATGAAGTTTGTGTAAGGGAATCATTATTTGTGATTATTTTTTAAACGATCCTGCCAGCCAATCGTAATGAGAAGAAAATTCAAATCGACCAATAGCATCAAAATTAAACTGATAATTTGTTAGTAGCAAATTACAGCGAATATAACCCTCTTGTATTGAAAATGCCATATGAAGCGGGATCTTATCGCGATAATTTTTGATTTGACATTTTAGCCTATTAAATCTGTATTTTCAATCACGTGTTCAAGAATAGCCAATTAGCAATCAATTACACTGAAAATTTTTTGACAATTCCAAAAACCAATCAAATTTCCTCATTTTATATCATATGAACAATCTCAGCCAATCATGTCAACATTACACTGAAAACAGACCATGGGCAATTTTCACGTTACGTTGCTATGGATACATATTGATTTATGCCGATTTTGAAATTTCGAATATTTAATATTTCGAAATGTCACGATTTAGTTGTTATACTGAAACAAAAAATTTTCTATCCTAATAACCCTCGGACATTGATAAATGCTCAAAAATTTTATGACAACTTTCTCAAGCTTGTTGCTTGTAGGCAACAGACCTCCGCCTACGGCGTCGGTCTGTTTCCAAGCAACAAGCTTTCGAAATCTGTCATATAATTTTTTCGAACAATTATCAATGTCCTTGGGTTATTACTACTGATAAGATCCCATGGGGTTCTCATCGTTTATGGTAATTTAAAAATATTTTCAGAGAATAAGTAAACTTGTCAATCTTACAGTTATAAAAAGTCAATCTGACAGTAATAAAGAATGTCGGTTCCATGATTTGGAAACGAAAATGATTATTCAATCGACCAATTAATAGAGAATAATACTCCTCAAAGTACAAAAATAATAAAAAATATATTAGGAAACTCTCCTTGGACTTTTGCATGAAAAATCTTGCCGAATATACCTCGAACATTGATACATTTTAATAATTTTGCCCTAACTTCCGCTTACGCTTTCGGAATCTATGACAAAATTATCGCAAATTATCAATGTCCTTGGTATATTATAGTCGGGCTCTTTCGCCAAAATATGAAAATAAACTCATGCAGTTATTAGACTACATGCTTTCATAAAAAATTATCGGTAATTTTGATGCACTTGTGTAATTACTTCCGATAATTTTTTTCACTTGTCAAAATCTGACATTTTGGTGGTTTTAACCAATATCAATACATTATTCTAGACAATCATTCGGTATTATACTGATAATTCTGCTTCCTCATCGATAATACCTTGTTTACATTGAAACGTCAAAATTTTACTTTGAATTTGTCATTATTGACAAATAAAAGTGCTTCGAAGTTTATTGAGAAATGAACACAAACCGAATCAGTGCCATCACCCAAGAGAATATTGAACATTTAATACAAAATTTTGAATGGTTGAAAAACATAATCTCAAATACAACTCGTTCTTCAAATTTTATCACATAATTTTTCATTTTCATCACTCAAACTTGTTTATTTGAGGCAAAAACATTCAAACAAACCGAATTTAGATAAAATCCCTCGTCCTAACGGACTCGTGATTTTATCAATCGGTTTGTTTTAATATTTTTGCGAAATAAACAAGTTTTCGTGGAAAAGAAAAAATTATCAAAGGTAATACCACGATAATTTTTTTTTTTCATCACTCAAACTTGTTTATTTGAGGCAAAAACATTCAAAGAAACCGAATTTAGATCAGTTTGTTTTCATATTTTTGCCAAATAAACAAGTTTTCGTGGAAAAGAATAAATTATCGATAAAATTTGAAGAGTGAGTTGTATTTGTGTGTGTGAGGTTGTGATATTGACTGCGGATCCTTGTAGTTCCACGAGTTGTATTTGGGAAGATTATTTTTGTCAACAATTTAAAACTTTGTATTACCTGAATGTTCAATATTCTCCTGGGTTATGGGACTGATGGGACTTGTGTTCATTTTTCAATAAACTTAGAAGCACCTTTAGTTGTCAATAATGACAACTTCAAAGTAAAATTTTGACGTTTCAATGTAAACAAGGTATTAACGATGAGGAAGCAGTATAATACCGAATGATTGGCTAGAATAATGTATTGCCATTGGTTAAAAGCACCAAAATGTCAGATTTTGACAAGTGAAAAAAATAATCGATAAAATTTGAAGCTTTCGTGGTATCACCTTTGATAATTTTTTCACGCTGTTTGATTGGATCTTCGTTTGAATGAATGCGCAAGCCATTGCGTACCGGACATTTGTCAGTGTCATTGTTATTTGATGTTAAAAATCTGCTGTCAGTTAACCTGTTTAATAAAGATACTTACATATTTGCTTAACATTTTCATCAAATGCAACTTCAGTCATTATGAAGATAATATTTTAAATATCCAAATAATTATCAAAATCACTTGTAATTTTCATATATATTTTTCCAAAATAATCACGCCTAATTACATTCGTGGTAATAATTTTTTTTTTAAATAGTTTTAACCAGATGGGAAATCCCACTCGTGACATCTAGTTAAAATCATCAAAAAATTACCACCACTTGTGTAATTACTGTTGAAAATTCCCATTTACCATTTATTTGGACAAATTTCTCCCATTATGGGAGTACTATAAACTCTTTAAAAGGGAAGAATTTGTTTGTAAAAATTCTATACCATCAGCATTCTACAAAATTCTTCGATGGGTAGACTTATTTGATAAAATTTCCATTTGTTATGGAAGTAAGAAACTGAATGTTGAAAGAGGTTCATCTGCTTTCTTTTCTTCTCTTCTGTCGCCAATCCTTAAACTTGTTAATTTTAAATTCTATAGACCTTTTTAACGGAAGACATCTTGTGGTTGCGGCGACCGTTCTCCACCTATAGATTTATATAGGAACTAATAGAAGCTAACTGTATCTGTAATATTAAATGGAAACTGTAACTTGGAGCTTGGACAGGTGTACCTAAGATTACGGCAACGTTATATTTCTTCCAGAAAAATAAAAGTATAAATTGTATTTATTCCCTGGATGAGTCCCTAAAAAAAGAGAAGAAATATACCGTTGCTGTAAGCTTAGGCACAGCTGTCCAAGTCCTAAGTTACAGTTTCCATTTAATATTACAGTTAGCTTCTATTAGTTCCTATATAAATCTATAGGTGGACAACGGTCGCCGCAACCACAAGATGTCTTCCGTTAAAAAGGTCTATTGTATTGGTTTCAATATTTCAGAGTCCACAAGAAATGTATGGCGCTGCATCCAAAGACTGGCCAATTAAGTCTAATGCCGTGCGATATAAACAACGCATATCATCAATGGTTATTCAAGGCAATCAAACCGAAATGGATTGAATAGGTGCTAACAAATAAATTTATAATAAAGAGGGTGTTTTATAAACCTGGAATAAACATTGTTATAAGTAAGTTGTAAATTTTGTCGAAAATGAAGAATGGTACTTTTCACAAAAAATAAAAAATAAATCAATAAAAAAAGCAATATAAGTAAGTGGGTAGGTAAATATAAAATTACGATAGGAAAATTCCAAAAAAAAGTAATACACTGTTTTTTCCAAGTTTATAACTTTGTACAGACTGAGTTTTGTATTTGATAGGTCTTCCGGAAATTTCATAATTTTTTTAATGTTCATAGAATAGATATTTTAAAATATACAATTCTCCAAAATATTTCACTAAAACAAACTAACGTGAATATTGAAAGAATCCAATTTTAAATTATAACAAACTTGTATGATTAATAACAATGAAGATCATATTTTACAATTATTTTGTATCTAAGTACAGAAAGTCCTGAACAGATACAGTATGCGAAAACTCTATCGAGTCCAGTCCATTTACACAAGTACGACAAGGAAAATATGAAAAAAACTGCTTGAAAGAGAGAGAAGAATAATTGTGGGCGGAAGGCTGGAAGAATGACGATAGCTGAATGGATGAACTATACTCGATTTGAAATTGGTTGATAGTAATAAATCATTAAAATCCGTCAAACACGTACACAAAGTGGTCCACCTAAATTGCCAAGTTTTAAATAGTATATACATTGAAAGTATAGACCCTTTTGCATTTATTAAACTTTCCATTCCTATAGATCTGATAAGGGCGTCGAATACAAAGCTTAACCCGAGGCTCGAACAATAAGCGGTAGGATTCTACCTGTGATCAGCATTCATATCCTCGTGGTAATCGCCTGTACGAACTGATTGGAATGATAATAGTCCACCTTCTAAAAAGCCATTGGAGCTACCGATGTGAGTTATAATTAATCGTTTTCCTTTTCCAGAGGGCGGATTTATTCCTGTTGATAGACCGTCTAAAAATGCTTGCCGGTGAGAAGTCTTATTTTTGTCTGTCCATATTTTTCCAACTGTGTAGCCTTCGTTCAACCATGTTTCGTCCAAATAGAAAATTGTTTTGTTTTCATTGCGAAATTTTCTTATTTTTCTCAAATAATTACGTCTCCAACACACTATTTCATCTTTTTCGAGCAAATGAGACTTCCGACTATGTTTTTCCCATCTAAAATTCATTTCTCTTAGAACTTTCCATAGTTTATCTCTCTTGATTGCAGGAAAGTCTTCTTTTACTGCCACTAAAACTCTATCCAAAGTAGGGATCTCCTTATTGAAATATAATGAATGCACCTTTCGTCTTATGATGGCCTTTTCGTCCTCATCGATCGGTATTGTTCGCCTTCCTGGAGATGGTTTTGGTGGCGTCACGGTTCCTGTCTTTTCTTCCCGCATCAGCCTGTAGATGGCTGCTTTTCCAATACCTGTCATCTTTGAACAAAGTTCCACTGTAGAATCGATACTTATTGCACTTTTTTGATATCTAAGGGCATTAAATACATTAAGCACAATAATCTTTTCACTAATGCTTAGCGCTGATTTCGCAGCTCGCTTAACTGGAATAAATCCTGAAAGACTCTCCATTTTCAAAAATTACCCAAATGTGTGTCCTAGAATACTCGCATTGGGTTTGTTCGCTCTTAAAATGACTCACAGTTTTATACCAATAAGTAGAGGTACCTACCTACCTACCTTTTTCGTAACAACCTGAAGTAACATTGTGTATTAATTGTTCCCGGAATTCTCGGCATAATTATTTTCACCTGTTATAACAATAATGATTACTAAATTATTCGGATAAGTAAATAGGGTTCAAACCGGCACGTCAGGTAGGTGCGCCTATGGAATCGGCTGCTAAAAATGATTTATTACTATCAACCAATTTCAAATCGAGTATAGTAAATGTTAAATTTTTTTTTTTGGTTTTAGGTTAATTCTAGCATTGTCTACCATGGTTTCAGTTATTCTCTTTGGTTTTTCAGGATAATCTTTCATGTGGACGTATTATTAGTTTTAGTGTTGATGTTGAATCTATCCATATATAGATATAGATAGGTTACTATTTGGTATACCCAAATTATTAAACATCTAGTAGGCATCGCATCAAATGCAACTTTAGTCATTATGAAGATAATATCTTATATCCAAATAATTATCAAAATCACTTGTAATTTTCATATATATTTTTCCAATTAAGTAGAATTCTTTAAAAACAGTTTCATTTTAAAAGTTATCAGTGCTGAAGGTATTTCGACAGTAAAAATGTCTGAATTTCGAGATATTTCAAGTTAAAATTGGGAAATTGGAAAAGATAAATGTTATTTTATATTCATCATATTTCAGTTATTGACCTAAAGTAGAATATTTTGGAGAATTTTTTACCACAAATCTCAGTTCTTAGAAACAATTGAATGACTGAATACATAATATCACTTTTGCTGTCGGTATAAGTTTTGAATTTTAAATTGAATACATTGGACAATAGTTAGATACAATCGCTTACTCCTCGTCTGTTTTTTTTTTCAATACTTAAATCATTGCGGAATTCAAAAAATAATTTTAAACTACTACAGAGAAACTTGCAATATTTGTGTAAGTCATATCTAGTTGAATCATGAAATTTTGAGGTCCAGAATCTACAGTTCAAGAGATTTGACATTATTATAGTATATTTTAACTACTACATGGTGTACTGAAATGCAATAATCTCCTAACTAACAGGAGTTTATCAGATATTACAGAGTTGTACGCAAAATTCACGAAATATCATAGGAAAATTTAATAGTAAATATTTGAAAACTATGCTATGAGAGAGCCTTCTGGAATATTTCACAAAAACGACATAATTTTTAAACTATTTCGTTCATTCTTTTATAGGTTATGTTTCAAGTACTGTATAGTGCGCAAACTCAATTTGCGGTGGACAACTCAACATTTGTTAGATAGGAGTTTATTGCATTCCAATACTCTATGTACTTGTTAAAATAATATGCTAGAATTCAATTCAAGATATTTTTCCCCTTTTTTTCCGAAAATTCTGAATAAAAATTTATATCGCTGCATCAAAGCTGAAGAAATAATCTAAAATTTAAAAACTTGCATATACATAGATATAATTGAATGAATAAGAAATATTTATTTATGAAAAAATGAGAATTTTTGTGTTTCTAAGAACTGGGAATACAGTATTTGATAACATAATGTGATTGTTAAGATATAAAGACATACCGAGTGTTAATATAATTATATTACAAATTTTATTTTAATTCTAATTCAATATTAACATGATATAAAATGTAAATAATAAATACAACTGTCAAATCAACGTATCAACGATCGGTGGCTTCCGTTTTTCTTTTTGGAAACTTTTCTCTGGCATGAAAATTTTTAACTTTAGCACCAACCAGTGGATATGGCTCATTCAATAGCCTTTTTGGTGTGCGTCCTCGGTTGTTAATTTCACTTCAACACATTACGTAGGAAGAAATGGAAAAAAAGCCTGGTCTGTGATTAATCCTAATCAAATCACAATAATGAACCGTTTAAATGTATAAAAAACGTTAACCCCAATACAAAAATTTGATTGGTTTATGTGTAGATTACGCGCAAGCGCAACCTATCAATCGGGAGCTCAAAGTACAATGAAGGCGTTGCTTTCGTAGCGGCAATGTGTCTTACGCCTTTTTCTACTGTCCCACTGACAGTTCTCGTCAGATCTGTACTTTGTTGTTTACGGTCAATTAATATTTAAAAAAAGTGAATATTAATCTTAAGGTTATACTTATTTAAATAATAACAAAAATATACCAAGATATACGGAAAAACATCAGCAATTTCAAAGTTCTCAAGTATTTATCAAATTAAGTTTAGAATATGTCAAAATAGCAAATAAAATAAACGATATACCCAAAACCCGGATATACGTCACAAACGATGACGCACACCAAAAAGGCCATTGAATGGACCATATGCAGATCGCGTAATTTCTTATGGGACCTTCCTGGATTACACAAGGAAAATATGAGAAGAATCTGAGCGTGTACCCAGGTCTAGGGGATGGCCGAATGTTGATTGTCCTTTACAGAGAAAGATAATTCACTAGAAGGTGGTATTCAGAACGGACAATAAAAATTCGGCCATCCCCCTGACCCGGGGACACGCCTCCGATGCGCGCGCACTTTTATACTTTCTTTCTCTCTCAAGTTCTGAATACCACCTACTAGTGAATTCTCTTTCTCTCTGTAAAGGACAATCAGCCATCCCCTAGACCTGGATACACGCCTACGATGCGCGCGTACAGTTATACTTTCTCTCTCTTTCAAGCTGTTTTTCTCATATTTTCCTTGTCGTACTTGTGTTATCAAGGAAAGTTCCATAAGAAATTACGCGATCTGTATATAAATGAATCGGATTTTTCTCCACCTATAGAAAAATTATTGCCATAGAAATAAAAACAGAAATAAAGACAGAAACAGAAATAAAAACAGGAAAAGAAGAAAGAACAGAGCCTAGAACCTTGATCTGACCATTAAAAGAGCAGAAGATTATTAGAAATACTTTCGGGTAAAATGTGAGCATCGTATTGAGAATGGTCGGGAGATCTTGGCGGTCCCAGGAATATGCTGCCTCTTTCTATCCACCTATATGCTGGTTTTCAAAATGCATTACTTTATTTGTAAAAAGGTTTGGGCAGCCAAGAATCTGAAGAATTGCCTTTTAAATGAAATGTTCATCAAAAACAGAAGGGCATATGATTATTACACTAACTCACGCTGACCTTGCGATTGTTAAAACCACTGAAATAAAACGATGATAGTGTTCATATAATAACCTTTTTGGTGTGCGATATCGTTTGTTAAATTCCTTCACACACATTAAAAAAACTTGATTAGTTGATGTTCAGACTACGCGCAAGCGCGACCTATCAATCGGGAGAAATTACATAATTCAAAATAGGATGGTACGTACCTTTCGTAGCGACAATATGTGTCTTACGTCATTTTCTAATGTCCCTCTGACAGTTCTCGTCTGGTCTGTAATTTGTTGTTTACGGTCAATTATTATTCAAGAAAAGTGAATATTTTATTAATTCCTAATGATTTTATTTTTCAAACTTGAGGTAAGCGATATGTCAAAATAGCAAATAAAATAAACGACATACCCTAAACCCGGATATACGTCACAAACGATGACGCAAACCAAGAGGGCTATTATATGAACTATACAGCGTGTCCACGGATGGAGAATACTATAGGTGAAAAATTTTTAAATATTAATTTAGTGATTCTAATTCTTGATAAAAAGTTTTGCTTGTTCTGAAACCCCATAAAATGGAATAAAATTCAAGTTTTTCAAAACCCGTCTCATTTTATGGCCAGTTTTATGAAAACCTGGAGTCTGACTTTTTGACATTTCTTCACATATTGGCTAATATCTCGGGAACCTTAAGATATTCAAGGTTCCAGTCTACGCCATTCGATTCAGAATTGAATTTTTCTATAAAAAGAGGAATTTTTCACATCGAAAAACCTTAGATATGAAAATTATGAGTCGGAAGTTTCGGTGTGGACGGATTTTTGGAAAACTTGAATTTTATTTCATTTTATGGGGTTTCAGAACAAGCAAAACTTTTTATCAAGAATAACATTTTTCACTATTTGAAAATTTTTCACCTATAGGATACTCCATCCGTGGACACGCTGTATAATAGTTTATCAGGCATTGAATTCTCTTATAACGGTAGCTATTAAGTTTGTCAAAATCCATACAGCGGATCATGAGTTAAAATAATTGTGTTGAGTCAACTTTCTCACTCACGCTATTTTATAAGACAGGAAAAAATACTGGATCAAACGAATATTTAAATTTTGTGTTACTTTATGTGATTTTACGTGGTATGGTTTAGTTCAAAATCATGTTTTGCAACGTTAGTCTCTACCTCAGAAGATGTGTTTATCATCCAATCACCCCCCAACTCATTCCCGATCCTAATTGTACCATTCCCATCACATCAATTCTTTCATACATTTTCCCATCTATTTTTATATTTTTCTTGCTCCTTGAGTGTAGTTATAAATGGTCTAATTTCGAGTTTTACAAATCATTAGAAACGTGAAGAAAAAATTTTAATTCAGCTTGACGATATTTGACTTCATCGTTTGCTCAGATAAGATCGCCATTCAAGAAATAATCCAGGTTTA
>CAJUYG010001669.1:0-19934 GCA_910591675.1 Galerucella calmariensis | reverse complement strand
TCAAACGTGTAATTAATATCCTTGCCCCTAGATCACACGCCCCACTTCAACTATTGTTTCATGTTGACAAATTTCTTGTTGGTATTAATTCATTAGTCTTGTCAATATGAGATTGACTTGGGTCGAGATTATGTTGACCATGAAGCGCTTTCTGGGCCCACTAGAGCTCGTCCTTCCTCTTTTTTTAGTAGTGTGGTTCTAATAGCTGATGATGTCTTCCAGTTCTGTTTTTATCCACTTCAGAATTCCCAATGAGTATGTCAGACTTGGTATAGCGTAGGTGTTAATCACGGGTCATTTCCTACGTTTAACTGGGATTTTAATACCGTTACCCTTTAAGTGGCCTCTTATGTTTGCTGGCTTTGGGTCAAGTAGCTTAGCTTGCTGAAATCCTAGATATTTGTAGGTTTTTGCATGGCATTTAGACTGTTTCCTTCAGGTAGTAACACTTCTCTCTTAACGACTTCACCCTTATCGATATTTAATAAGAATTTGCACTTGTCTAATCCAAATCCTATTTGTATATAATTGGAGAATTTTTTAGTGATATTAAGTTAATGTTGAATTTGACGCTGGTTTGATGCTATCCATTTATAAAAGGTGGAAAATAGTGAAGATAGTGTTCCCTTTAATTTTGATTTTATGGCCATAATCAGTATCGTTAAGTAGATTGGAGAGTTCATTGTCAAACAAAACCAAAATGGACCAAAGTGGACTAAGGGATTCACCCTGGAAGATCCTCCTACGGATAGAAAGACGACGCAAAAGATCTGACCGTTACGTTACGTTATGTTACGTTGCTTCGTTATGTGCCTTGCTTGCGTGCGTGTGCTCTCTCCTGAGTCACTCTCTCGTTTACGTAGCATTCTACCACTGAACCACCGATGCTACATCAAAATTATATGCAAAGCTGGTATTCGCAGTGCTGGTGATCTACTTGAATTTGTTCGGATACATTTTTACTTATTATTTCCATAATTTTTTTTGCGCGATTGATCTTTTTTTTGTTTATTTACAGCATCGGTTGTCAGGACGGTAGGTTGTGTTTACTGGTTTCTAAGTTTAACACGTCGGTAAGTGATTTACTTACCGTTCAGACGTCGAAAAGTAATAAATAGCATAAAAACAATTTCACCAAAATGCAAAATATATTTTTTTGCGCGATCGACCTTTTTTGTTTATTCACAGCATCGGTTGTCAGGACGGTAGGTTGTGTTTACTGGTTTCTAAGTCTAACACGTCGGTAAAAGATTTACTTACCGTTCATACGTCGGTAAGTGAATTAATTACCGACGTCTTAGCCCTACATACATTTAAGTGGTCCTAAATAATGTATTACTCCATTCATTACACAAAAGGAACAAAAATAAATAAGATTTATATTTTTCTAATGAACAGAACCGAACAGAGCAATATAAAAAGTAATAAATAGAAAAACAATTTCACCATAATGCAAATTATCTTTCGAACTGATCGAGAAGTATAAATGTCACTTTTGACATTTCGTTCATTTCGAAGAAATTTAAATTATTTTATTTCAAATTTATTATAATACGATCGCGCAAAAAATGGTATAAGCATCTCGAGCGTTAAGGGTAATTACAACGTTTGCATGTAGATTTCTCTCGTAAAATTGGACAGAATGATCGATATGAGGATTAAGGGGTCTAGCACATTTACTTTTCGAAATACAGGGTGTTGAAATTTTGAAAACTTGAGTGTTTTATTTCGATGACTTTAAAATGGATGGATAAATTGATTTGACATTTGGCAGGTTGTTTTTAAATGTAAAAGGGCATATTTTGATAGAAATAGTAGTTTGTGCAACTAGTGTGGATATGATGGCCATATCGCACGAGGCCGTAGGCGGAGTGCTCAATCGTTCAAGTGCGATATGGACAATCCACACGAGTCGAAAAGCATATTTTTTCTACGACCCACTTAAGAAAAAATCTAGAAAATAAAAATTTCTATAAACTGTAATATAGCTTGTATAGATGTTGACAGTCGGACTCCCTCATGAAGGGTACCATCATTTAGGATGTTATTGTAGGTACCTATTACTTATGAGAAAAAGTGCTTTAATATTTTGAACACTGTATTTGTGTGCTTGCTCTGTAATATTGGTGTGTGTTTCAAGATGCCAAATTGTTTAAATGGATACGTCAATTGAATAACTGCAAAAACAGTATAGAGAAATTTCCAATAATCAATTACCAAATAGCATCATAAGTTTTTATCCAGGTTTTCTTATGATTTATCATTGGAATAGTTGTTAATCGATACACACTTCAATACACAAAATCACCAAACTGAGTTATACATGTTTTGAAAACAAAAATGATCATACACAAAAAAGTAACAACAAACGCGTTTTATTAACAACATTTCCAAAATAAGCTAAAAAAAGCGCTATCCCAATAAAAACCGTTCCTGGAACGTGCACTTCACTGGATTCCATTTCTAGTAGACTATCATATCGTTAGAATGTCATAAAATAAAATATTTTATTTCACATTTTACCAGAGGTGTGATCTACTATGAATGGACCTTAAGAAAAATTGACAACAAAGTTTTGTAGTCTTAAACTTCAAAATATTATTGATTGTCTAGTTGTCATATTTTTTCGTTGTGTCAGATAGGGATCAAAAATTATTTTACTAATTTTATTACTGGTTAATCTTGACAACGGTAGATGGAATGCTACCGAAAGGTCGAAATAAAATTAAAAAACATTATTGTGGTTTGATTCCCGAAAGAATTAGAGAAAAAAGAATAAGTAATGCCACAAGGAACTTACAGAAAGATATTTTTGGTTTTTGCATGAACGTAGCAACGTGCAATAAACACTCACTTTTTGCACTTGTTGGCTGTTGCGTAAATAACTATCAATCAATTAAAGAAAACTATTATTTCATAGAACTAAAAAAAATTAATTTCCTCGAATTTCAGTGAATCAAATTCTACTGGAAAAACATTGAATCAAATTCTACTGGAAAACATTGAGCATAATATTTGAACTACATTTGAAAAATTAATGAGATTTTATCGGCTGAAAACACATATTTCCACCAAGCTCAGTAAATAAAATTTTATTATTGTAAGAAATCGAGTAGTATTATTTTTGTAAAAATTCTAAAGGAATTTTTTCACGGACTGACATATGAAACAAAATAGTGGGAACTGTAAAGAATGTCTAATAGTGAACTATTATCGTTAGCAGATTAAAAGTTACACACACGAAATTATTTTTTGAGAACAAAATTTTACCAGTCTCATGAAAAAACAAGAACCTATTACTTACAAAGTGTTTGGGCTCAGGCTGCTTAAAAGTATTGCTTCAAATCACTGATTGATAATTATCTAATACCTATAGAAACTTTTACGAACTGATAAAAAATAATGTTATCACAGCGTGAGTTACTTGTCGCAGGTCCTCGTTTCAGAGCTATCGTCGGCAAGTGACAAGTATTAAACTATAATAATAATTTTATTGCTTATGAAACAAAGTTTAGCTTCAAAAATTGTGATATTATTTAAGGCAAGCAGAAGTGAGTTCACATTCTCAAGACAAGGGGTATTTCTTTCCATTCTTGTGTAAATCGGACAATCAAACATGTGTTAAAAATAGTTTCCTTTTCATGAGTATTACACATAGTACAATCCAGTTCGGGGTCAATAATGTATCCAGTACCATTTTACGTAAATTCAATTTTAAAATGGCCAGACATTGAGCAAGAATACGGGTAGCCTGCATGTTTTGTTTATTTTCGTATAAAATTCATAGCCTTAGCAATTTGTGGTCTCTCTACATGACAGTAGCAATCAGTGTCAGTGTACTGTACTTACCCTTAAAATTCTGGTAGAAAAGCTGCTCCACTGTTTCACGTAAGCCACAATCAATTTTTCGATTATCAAAGGAAAGTAAAACTCATCCCCATAAAATGATGCCAATGCTAGATAACAATAGAAGATGTTTTGTTCTCTGATGAAAGCACATTCACACTTCACAAGTCATGTTATTTGTCAAAATTTACACTATTGGTCCAATGAGAATCCTCACTGGATGAGAGAAGAACATAGGCAATATTATATAATTTTTTTAAATGCGCAATTGAGAATACAAATCGTTTTTTCCCAACACGCTTCAATTTACTCGTTATCGAAATTATTCCACCACTCAATTGAGCTACGAGATCTTCCCAATGGTCAGATCTTCTCGACTATTTGTCCAGTATTAGGTACATTGAACCTGATACCAAAAAAGGGCACAGGCTCTCAAAAGGGTGTTTCAGTATTTCTCTTTGCTAGTTCATCTGTTATTTTCATTTCCTTTTATTGCCCTGTGCCCTAGAACTCACAGTGAGTTGGCGATGTTGTTTTTACCTACAGTTGGTTGGGTTTCCCTAGTAATTTCTATACTATTTTAGACCCATCATTCATCATTCAGTTGACTACAGACTTATAGCAGCCAATTCTGACGTAGAGCTCGAAGGGAATTCCGTTTGTACCGGTGACCATTTTCTTTTTGAAAGGAGATATTTCGACACCCTGTCTCCAAAGCCAGTACTGTGACATCTGCGCCATTTGCACCACCTTCAGTTGAAATTTAAGTGACCCTTAAATCGCCTTGCAACAAACGGTGAGTGTCACTTATTTGCCAGTAAGTTTCTCTCAATTTAAGCGGGACCTAGACCGACCTTCAAATGTACCTATTTAAGTAACACTTAACCTGATATTTTTGAATAACGCAAGCGAAAACCTGAGGAAAAGTTGTATTGTGTGTCGTCATGAACTGGTGGAATTCCGGGTCCTTTGGGAGCGGCTTAAATAGTCGTATGGAAACTACATGATTTACTGGGATGATGCTTTATTGGATAACTTAAGCAATTACACTGATTATGACAAGGGCTGTGCTTAAGCCTCATAAATGTACATAAAATATGATATAGATTATTGGTAATAAACTACATTGAATCTATTAAATCTGAATAAATGTACACATATGAATATATTTAAATGTGTCTGAATATATCTGAATGCCACTTGTATACTTCATCAGCATATATACATACGTCCCTAGGTCGAATATCCGTTCACGTGATCTCTCACTGTCATAACCTCACGTTCATGACCTTACTACTACTACTACTACTATTTCTACTACTACTACTACTACTACTAAATATGCAGGCGAGCCTTGACCTAGACAAACTCAAGCCAAGGTTCCGGCCACTGGAGGGCCCTGCTACTCAGCCCTTCAATAAAGGCCACAACCTTTTCCAGTGGATGCCTGCTTGTGTCTCCAGGGCCATAACAGGGACTCCGAAGATTCGCCTGAGTAGTAGAGCCCAGTGTGGGCACTCTAAGAGAACATGGACTGACGTTTCGTCAGTCATGCCGCAATCCCTACATAGGGAACTTTCCTCTACTCCTGGGTTGTAGAGGTGCTTCCTCACACAGCAGTGCCCTGTTAGGTGTCCTGCTATCTCCCTAAACCTACTCCTTGGTTGTTCAATAGCTGCCCTAGCGTGTCGATCAGTCCATCCCTTCAGTAGAAGTTTCGGTTGTCCAGGACCCTGCAGAGCATCCCAATGAGCGAGGTGCTGCCATGAAGAGCTGTGCCCGCCGAAACATTGCTTTTGCATATTGCCGCCCTATTTCAAGAATAAAAAACTGCTCCCTCGTATCATTGAAAGAACGTTAAAATTTGAAAATTATAAAAAGTTTTCAATAGTTTGATAAGTAGAGAAATTATGGTGGACCGATTAGGGTGAGCCATGACCCCCCCTGCCCCCCTGTAGGCACGCCTATGGAGCCGGATCTTCTTGACGTGTCTGCACTTTTTCCATCTTCGCACATATCCCAGACGTTTCAAGCGCAGGAAATCCCTCCCCGCCTCAGCCTCGATCACATGGTGAAGAGGCCGAAGATCAAGGATCACTTCCATCGCAACAGTTGGTGTAGTCCTCATGCAGCCAGTTGCCCCCAAACTAACCATCCTTTGAAGGCGAGTCAGTTGCGATCTAGCCGTGACCAAGGCTACCCTCGGCCACCAGATCAGAGCCGCATATGTGAGCATAGGCAGCATGATTACTTTATAGAACCATATGCTCGTTTTGGGGGTCAGTCCCCACCTCGGACCAATGGCTCTCCTACAGGCCCAATACGTGTTTGTCACCTTGCTTAGGCGACTATCAAGATAAGCCTTCCATGTCAGTGATTTATCAAGGATCACTCCTAGATACTTCACCTGTTCAACCACCGGCAGTGGTACTCCATCAATATGTAGACCCTCAGGTCATATACCTCTCTTTTTGGTGAAAGCAACTATCCCAGCCTTGGCAGGATTTACGTGCAGTAACCTAACCCATTATATAGTCACTATGGAGTACGACCTGGCTTGGGTATGAAGACAACTCTCTCCTACCTCCTCTGTTCAGGGACATACCTGCGTGCCAAACAGGCCCGAAAGATATGCACTAAAATTGTGCCAATGGCCTCCCAGCCTTGTTGAAGCAAAGCCGGGAAGATGTGGTCTTTACCCGAAGACTTGTATGGTCTGAACGTCCGTATTGCCCAAGTAGTCCGCTCGTATGTGAGTATTTCTTTTGCTATAAGATAGTCCTCTTTACACGATCGTAGTATATGCCAACATGACCTTACGTGTCTACTTACTATTTGACAACTATGAAACAATGAATAACTGCATTGTTTTTAAAATAGACATTATTATATTGAATTATTCAATAATAAATAATTTCATTGAATTATCCAATAATAAATAATTTCAATGAATTTAATTCTTGGTTTTATGTAATGCCAAAAGACATCACAAAGTAAGAGGTATTCGAGGAGGTTATTAAAGCAAAGTCTGTGTAGCTGTGCCAGCATGGAATTATTACGATTGATACATGACTTTGACGCGGCTGATAATTATATTGAGGTCCTAGAAATAATTGCATATGGACTACCTCCTCAAATTCGTACACGTCCTGACCATTTACATGACTTTGACTATCTGTGATTTTATGGAAGATTTCGCCTAACAATTAATCATATTGATTGAATACCAATAAGAATATCAATATGATCGGTAAGTTGAGAGAATCTAACGACTACACATTGATATTCATAATCATTTGTAGAAAGAACTGCGTCTCCCCAATGAATCAGCTGTTGATGACACCCATATTTTATTACACGGGTACCAATTTGCAGTGTATTGCTGATTTTGGTGGTGTAGATGTATCGGTTACTTATAGAGTAATAATAATACGACCACATTACATAAAATTTCCACTAACCATCGGGGAGGTGCATATAGCACAAAATTATTTCTACAATATCGACGATTTCCAAGTTATTGATGGCACTCACGTAAGTATTCACTCACCTGGTATAAATAGCAGGTTGCTTTTAGGAGGTAATGATGCAGAAGTTTTCTGTAGCAGAAAAAACCTCTTGTCCATCAATCAGCAAGCGATATTCAATGCAGAATTGAAGCTAATCGATTCAGTGGCGAGATGGCCAGGATCAACTCACGATCTCACAATATTTAATAATTGCAATAAAAAACTAGATCATGGGGAAAATATGCAGGTATTCAAATTGTTAGATATTGGGTTATGGGTTATACTTCAGGCCAACTAATTGTGACAATCAGTGTTGCCACAGGTGGCTCGTTCGAGCCAGACATGGCTCGTTTGGATTGAAAGTTCCTCGTTGACTCCTCTTTATTAAAATTGGCTCGTTTTTAAATTTTGCTAAATTGTTGTTACAGTTGAGTATTTCTGAACTCTCGTGAATTGAACTGAACGGTGTTGAGTGTTGGATTACTTGGATTAGATTATTTGAATTAGACGGAGCGGGCGAGTGTAATTCGTGAACGCACCCCAGCCGAACAAGAGAAATCACAAACGCACCCCAATCCAACAGCTCAGCCTGTTCTTTGTTTTTGGAAAAGTAAAATGTAAAATATTGGGAAGTTTGTTGTTGGTTATTAAATGTTGATTATTGGTTGTTGGTAACGGCACGGTAAAGGCTAGAATACCTACCTACCCACCCTACCTTACAATGGAAAAGTAAGTTAATATTTTTAAACATTACTACCATAAAAAGTCTACATATCATATTTATCTTTATAACGGTTTATTATAAAAAACCAAATAAAGAAGGAATTGGGGCATAGGTATTCACTAGTAAAAAACATTTTTGAAAAAGCTCGTTTTAGTATGAATCGTTTCCGCCAAATCATCTGACTCGAAAAAAAATAGGCATGTGGCAACACTGGTGACAATTTTAACAAATGGTTTTGTAGGAGATCCTTTCGCCTTTGTTTTTTCTGATTCTCAAACAAAGATTTTTGTTGCGAGAAGAACTTAGATGTTCGATGATTGGTATATTATAGCATAACTATTATTATCATTTCAACACTGGGTTATTATAATTTATGATAATATAGCGATAACTCTATTTGTAAAGTAATATTACAGTTTCCTGTAATATTGTCGTATTTAATAAAGCTGACTAGGCTTTTAGCTCGCGGACGGAGAACATATACCTTGTACTGATGATGCGCAAATACGCCGAAAACGGGTCTACAAGTTATGTTGTCCCTTATGATCGAAAACCAGAATGGTTGGTGTTGAATATCTTGTAGATATACCAACCAGGTTGGACTTTGAAGTGTAATTCAATATCCGTCGGAGCCTATTGGGCGGAGTAGAATTCAATCAGACCTCTGGCGGGAAAAAATTGTAACTGTCGCAACGAGTGAAATAATTCGTTTTGCATTGTTTTTGTATTACATGCAAGTCAACGTAATTACCGTAAATTCGTACTTTATTTGTTTAATTTTGTGTAAGTGACAAGTTTAAAACTGTGTTTTTCTATTTAACTCAACTGCCATCATTTCTGAGGTAATATTCTTATCTAATCAGAGATATTATGGAAGAGGTTATCTTATTCTATTTTTTGTTTTCATTGCAAATCAAAGAGAAAATAAGTCGATATTAAAGATTTAAAATATTACTCAATACAAACGTACCTTCCCTGCAACTTTTGTAGAAATAACTATATCAAAAATAAAATAAAAACACGAAGTCCTTGTACTTTTCACAAATATGAATCATACCTATTACTCCAAAAATAAAAATATTAGGAGTCTAAATTCAGTTCAACAACACAAAATACTAAAGCACAATCAAAGAAAAAGCAAAAATTTTACAAAACACACACTGAAAATAACTAAAACAGCTAAATAAAACCACTCAAATATCAAAGGGCTTATACGGCAGCTGATTTGTTTTACCCGTTGCTAAGATGACATTGACATTTTAGAGCGCCACCTATCGAAATCTACTTTTCCCAATAGCACGGGAAGTAGTTGTTGTTCCTCAGATAACCGGTCATTGTCCTTGGAAAATATTTTTCAAAACTTATAAAGCTTTAGAATAATTATTATTCTGCGATATCTATTGATAACGCGCTTTATTGAATACGACAATATTACAGGAAAATGTAATAATAATTTATTGTTTCGCACCCACGTGGTTTGTTGTCAGATTTTTCGAACTTTGTTTCACGGTTGAAGGTGAAGTGAAGATGTAGCTACTGTCACAACTTTGACACTTCCGTTACTGGTGATTTTGGTGTGTCTCCCATAGACAAAATAAAAGAGACGGATTGAAGTATAGGCGGTATAAGGCACAACGTTTCTGCGCAACTGACCCGCGCATCGAGTCGCTTCGGTCGTGAGAACTACAAGACTTTTTACAAAAGGGAAATAGAATAAAATGGTTTAAAATACTATAAATTACATTTCACTTCACTATTTATCCTTCAATGTCGATAAATATTATGAAATATCCTAGTATATCAACTTTTAAGTCATTAAAAATGAAAATATACAAAATCAATCATACATTGGCTGGTGTGAATCTAGCTTCTGCCTGTCAAAGTCATAGTGAAAGTGTCAATAATTATTCTACAAACACAAAACAGTCTAACCTAGGTTAGACTGTTTTGTGTCTATAAAATCATACAAAATGGTGAGTCGGATTTAAAATCAGTTTATTTATAAATTTATTTAGGATTTTAGTTCTAATTAAGGAATTAAAAGTAAGTAAACCCTTAAAACATCATCACCAAATATAATACGTCATAGTTGTATTGCAAAAATTGTAATACTTAGTAAATATTTTTGGCCACTTCGCAATTTGTAGTGAGAATAAAACATTTTTCAAATTTCCATCTGATATTAATCAAAGTGAACATCAAAGTACAACATTTTGGAATTTATTTCTATATCAAAGTATCAAAGGTTGTGTATAGATCATTTTATTAATAATGCATTCACAGGTTCATTATGAAAAATACTTATTAGATTTGTTTTACCTTTGCAATCCTTAGATCATACACTACTACCAAAAGTAATTGAGCATAATAATAATACCCAAGCTTTTGAAAATACTGTAGCTATTGCCTGTGAAATGAAAGCTTATTTTTTCTAACAAAGAAACTCATCCACCTATATTTTATTTATTTTGTTTCAGAACTGTTCCTGTCTTCATAGAAATTGAGAATCTACTTTCCAACTCCTTTTTATTCAAATTTTTGCAGTTTTTGTGAATAATTTCAAAATAATGTGCAATTGGATTAACTTTCTTTTAAAATGTAAGTTTAGTAAAAATATATTATTTTGTGATTAATAATATGTAAATGTTCGATGAATTGATGATAATAATATAGATGTAGATTATTTGTTATGTTATTATGTGCAGTTTAATAAAAATTTTAAATTAGTGTTGATTTCTCATTTATCTAAATTATGTGTCTTAAAATTGTTTATTAATTATAATCATTTCATTAAAAAAAATGAAATTAGTTTCAATTTTTTGTAATGAAATAATTATATAATAAACAATTTTTAGACAAATTGTGAGATTTACATACCCACAATCCAAACTAACCAATTTAAATATCCCGCCCTAAAAAATTAGTTCCAACAACCCTTCCTGGTGCGCTTCGATCGACGTGATGCCAACTGTTACTACAGGGTCGACAACTCTCATTATATTATATTTCTCTATGGTGTCTCCAGACCGTCATTAGGCTTTTAGCCCGTGGACGGAGACCATATACCTTGTCATGTTGAGGCGCAAATACGTCGAATCTGGTCTACGAGTTATGTTGCGGATTGGTCAATAAATTAGACATCGCTGTGGCTTTGTTCCTGCTCACTCCTTTATAAACCAGAATATTATGATCTCAAGAGAAGAATAGAGGATTGATTCCCGGAAACATTCTATTCTATTTCCGTCAAGAATTTATTCCCTACCAATTTGTTAAAAGGAATAGGAAAATGAAATGTATGTAACACAATGTACATTTTACGCAAATCGCTAGGATTTTTTGACATTCCAGACCAAATGTCTTAAGGAAAAGGTGGGGAAATTGCAAACACCAGGCAGATTCAATACTACGGTCAGAGAGCGCATGCAACAGGCTCTGAACATAGTAACAAAATGGACGGAAGAGGAGGGTTTAAATATAAGTCCTACCAAACCAAACGAAGGGACCACTATTCCTTCAAGGTAGATTCAAATGGTTATGGATGTTAAATATCTCGGGGTGATTATTGAGTCGAGATTAACATGGACCAAACAAATGGAAAAAGTAGCAACAAGATCGGAAACCACATTAATGATAGCAAGACGAACTTGTGGAAAACATGGGGGTTGAGTCCCCGAATGATACACGGGATATACAGTGTAGTGGTTAAACCCACAATAACATATGCGTCTTTGGGTTGGTGGACAAAGACGACACGAAAGAATGCAATGATGAGACTAGGCAAGGTGCAAAGACTTGCTTGTCTCAGTATTGCAGGATGTATGAGAAGCACGCCAACGGCAGCACTAGAAGCATTATTTGGCCTTCCTCCATTACACCTAATGGGGGAAGCAAGGATGGGACTTTGTAGGCAGCAAAGCAACCTGAGCAACAAAATAGTTAGATCAGGACACATAACCATTAAGGACATTATAAGTGGAGCCATCTTAAATATGAAAACAGACTAAACTAAACTTCTCCACAGTCCCAAATATAAGGTAGAAATACCTCACAGAAAGAACTGGCAAGACTCAAGCAAACTGAAGTTTCCCCGAGGAGAGACCTGGTACACAGACGGGTCACAGATTGGGGAAGGGACAGGAGCAGGGGTGTAAAGTGAAATGAGAAACACAAGATGCTCCTTCTCACTAGGAAAACACACCTCTGTATTTCAGGCAGAGATTTATGCTATCTTAGAATGTGTCAGAATTAACAAACATAGGACTGACACTCATAGGATAAACATACTAACTGACAGCCAGGCAGCCCTTGCAGCTTTAAACAGCCGCAAGGTAACATCCAGACTGGTAAAAGAATGCTAGAAAGGAGTAAATGAACCAGCAGACCACATTAAAGTGAGATTAGTGTGGGTGCCGGAGCATAATGGTATTTCTGGAAATGAACAAGCTGATGAACTCGCGAAAAGAGGTTCAGCAACAGCATATGTTGGACCAGAACCATCTCTTGGAACCACAAAGAAGGTGGTCCGAGGGCAAATACAAAAATGGGTACAAAACCAACATAGACTTCAGTGGAGGAACACTCCAAAGCAGGTACACAGTAAAACCTTCAGTGACACATGTGTGAAACGGGCCGAAGAACTACTGATAATCAGTAGATATAAGCTAAGAATTATTACAGGTCATCTAACGGGTCATACCCCGGTAGAAGATCCCCTGCATAAAATAGGGTTATATAACGGGGACCTCAGCTGCAGACTTTGTGGCATGGAGACTGAGACCGTAACCCATATCTTATCTGACTGTGAGGCACTGGACTCAAAAAGACAAACAAAATTGAATTTTCATGCAATTCAACATCAATACGTAACCCAAGTAATTTTTTCACGAATTTCAAAGCACCATTCATTTGAGAATAAAATTATTCGCGGTTTTTTCAAAATTAATTAATATCTGTTGAATTTTGAACGAATTTCTGAAAAGTATTATGTTTAACTCGTTTAAAACCAACTTTCCTATATTCTGTGCTGCTTCACAGTCTTCCAAGAAAGTTAGGCTTTTCCTAGTCGATATACAATGTACTATAATTGTATCATCAATCAAGGCTATGAAATAATAATTTTGTATCACATCTGTAGAAAATATTTATTCATCAACTGTTGCAGAAAAATAATTTATTTGATAATTCAGGAGATTACAAAAAATATTTTGACAGGCCTACAAAGTCAAAAAGGCATTCCATTCACATGGTACGAACTGCAATCTATCCGTCAAAACCTATATTTTGTAACGCCGCTAACAAGGGCTACCAAAAACCCATAGTAATTCCATTCGAAAACATGTTATTACAAAAGTGTTTTAATATCATTCTACTTTTATAATAACAAAAAAAAATGGTCGACAAAATTATACACCCAATGGTGAGCGCTTATTTACTTGGCCATAAAAAGGACTAAATTATATTTTATATGGTTGAAGTTGTCTCTTAACTACCATCATCAATCATTATTTTTAGATTACTCTGGTTCTTAAAGAGTACTTCAAAGAAATAGACTTTTATTTGTGGTTATTTGGATTTTATATCTTAATGCTCGTGAATGGTCAAATAAAAGGGCGACTTTTGAATCTACAGCATAGTTAATAGTAAAAATTAATATTTTTCATCTTGGTACAGTAAGGTATCGGACTATTAACCTACAGGTAAGTGTAGCTGTTATATCTTTGTTTCTATTTTCAAATTGGTATTTATAGCACGTACCGGGTGGCCAAATAGGCGAAGTAATCAACTGTCTAACTTAGGACCTTTTGGAGGAAATTATTTTTATGGAAGTAGGTAAATAAAGGGACTAGACATAATTTCTCCGTAAATCGCAGGGAAATTTTGACATTTGATATTTCCTTACAGTTGTTAGTGTTCTACTTAAATGACTGAAGTGATAATATTTATAAGGAAACGTTTATACTCGCGTTTATATGCATATTCGTACTTTTCTCTTGATTTCGTTGGCAGTAACTCTGATGAAACAGTATTCACTGCCTCAACCAGCTCTGGAGAAGTTCTAGAAATGGAAAATTCATCATCACTACTTATCATTCTATTTTCAAGAACACCACCAATTAAATTTATATTACAGAATACACCATCCCAAGAAGAAACGAAGCTTGTGCTATTTTACAATTCATTTTCTGAGTGCGCATGTCTGACAGTCGCCATTTCAAGCCCGTTATCTGTCAATGACATGTGATTTTATTGTTCACCAAAGAATTTTCTTTGTTGTAAGCATGGAGACGTTGTAAGCTTTTTGATTATTTACATATTTTTTTGTGTTTTGAACGATAAAATTTGTTCACAAAATTACATATATTAATTATGGCGCCAAAAACTTGTGCAATTCGTGGATGTCATATAATTTCGATAACAATATAGAAAATAAGAATCATTTGGTTAAGCAATAGCTCATTATTTTTAATAAAATTGATGGTACCTACTCTAAAAACAGAAGCTGAAACTTATATTTATAATACATTTCCCAATATTTGTCAAGCTGTTAAATTAATTTGAACAATCCATAAATTGAGTTGAACAATTAAAACTTTGTCGAAACAAGTCAAAAAATGAACAATTATTATTTGAGATGCTTTGGTTTCACTTTTTTGCGTGTAGTTAACATTTAATTTACATTTAATTTACATTTTTTGAACAATTTTCTCAGTGTAACTTGATCTGTTATCTGTCAACGTCAGTTTGGAGGTCACGAAATTTTGCCCCCTAAACATCAAAGGATTTACGCAGGCTTTCGTTTTTTGTTTGACTGGTGTATTCAGTGTTTGACAACTAAATCTTTATTCGTTTCCATAATAACCTAAGCACCATTTATTTTTAAATAAAATTATTCACAGTATTTGGAAAATTAATTGATATTCATATTAATCTATATCAATTTCAAGCGATTTGCGGAAAAATGGTATGTTCACCTCATTCCTGGACTCTGTGTCTTCACAGTCGTGTCTTCACAGTCGTGTCTTCTTCTTCTTCTTCTTCTACTCCGTAAACAATGTACTATTTCCACTCTAGCTATGGAGTTGACAATAATTGCGTTTTCTAGCCAACTTAAAAGTTGAACTTCTCTATTAGTGGTTGATATTTTTTTTCTATTATTAACCTATGTCAATAATGAGCAAATTCAAATATTTTGAGAATTCAGGGATAGTAGTTCAACAAAAACTTGTGCAACATCACTTTGTATACCCAGGAGATTATCTTTAACATATTTGCTGCTTGAAATTACCTATCAACATAAAATTATCCGAATAAAAATGTTTAAAATGACTGATGATATAAGGAGTGCGTTCATAATGAGGAACAAAACCAGACAGTGTACGTGTCAGTCAGATGACGGGGGGAACGCATAAGGAGAACTTGAGCTTGAGCAACGAACTCCCTACTGATTTGTGGATCGACACTGTCAAAATTGAGTGTTGGCTCAAGGCTATCACTTGTCTTATACCCTGTTTTTTTGATAAGAATACGTTGGTAGGACTGTAACTGTCCTGGGAAGCAAATTTTCAACAGGAGTGAAGTGATAAGGGTGCAACTTTTCTTTTTTTAGAATTCTAATAATGGATGGTTGATTTATACTATTGCTGATGACAAATGACGTGAACTCACTGTAGGATTTTCATCTATTTGAACCAAAACTTCAACTTCTTGATTAGGTGAAATTTGTTTCGGACGACCACCTTGATTTTTATTGTCAAATGACCCGGTTTCACCCGAACGATGAAATAGATTTGAAAAAGTTTTGTGATTAGGTTGCCTTCTGCGTTGATATAACAATTCATACCTTATGGCTAAAGAGCGCCCGCAAAAATGTTTTTGTGCGTACACACATACATTTCTCTATTCGTAAAATGATTGAGACGAGGCATTTCAATCGACAAAGTATATGATAGCTTAAAAAATGCAACAATTGACTATAAACTCGCAGCAAAAAGTATTCACTGACAACAAATGTCATTTACCAGCAGCAATTATTTGACAGTCCGAAGCACACTTTTCATAAATGAAATAATATTTGAAATCCCCTTCCGATACTCTGACCTGTTCAATTGCGTCATCCTCGAAAACGAATGAGAAAATCGTGTTTGAACAAGAGTACCAATATTACGTAGAAATTATGTTTGTGTCATATTTTCTAATAAAAATTACTAAAAAGTTTCGTCAGAAAAAGATACCAGTCAATTTCATCATCAGAAATCCTTCACGAGGCTCCCCCTGTAACAATATGTCGAATAATACATAAAATAATATTGCCTGTATAAAATTATGCCTTTGTGTCGATTTTGATAATAATCGATATATATACAGTGAAATTATTAGCAAAAAAAAAATTAAACTTCAACGCCCATTATCTTTTTCCACAGCAATATTTTATTGAGATATATTTGGTCCTATCGCCATATTTTGGTCCAAACAATCTACCCTTAGCCTATGTCCCAATAGTTATGAATCACCCTGTATAAATAATATGAGTAATGTGTGGAAACCACTTATGGAATAAAATTCTTTGTCATTATTTTAGAAAATTAAAAAAAATGCCGAGACACATCAACTTTTGAATTGAGTTGTGCGTTATGTGAACATAAATTTGAATGTACAGGGTGAAATTTTAAAATTAATAATTTATTACACTTGAAATATTGGTACTTTTTTAGATTAGCTAAATATGGATTTATCAAAAATCTAAAATAACTTATTATTAGACGTATTTGTATATTAAACAAAACCTGCTACGCCCATAAATTTTATCATAAATACCGAAAAATTGCCTGAAAACGCTAATAATTAGACAAAATCGGTAAATAATGTGGATTGTTTTAAATCGGTGAATAATATGGATTGTTTTCTATTCTGACAGTTGTTGATGTGTTGACAGTTTATACTGAAAAGGTAAAATCTTTGTCAAACACTCTTTCCTTGTCGATATAACAATGAAATATTCAAATGAGACTCACCGAATTGAGATTTTAATGATGGTCGGGTACGGTGATAACTGCAGAAGTCAAGTTAAAGTGGCAGACTTATTTAATCACAGGTATCCCGAATTGCCTAGTATTCCACAAAGTACTGTGTCTAAAATTCATGCACAATTCAGAGAATTTGGATATGTAAAACCATTGAAAAGAAAACCACACTTCGTTGCAGATGATGTGAAAGTGGATATTTTGTTAAGTGTCGAAGAGAATCCAACTTCAAGTACACGTCAAATTGCCGGGCCGGTATCATAGGCGACCATATTATTGGTCCTATATTTATAGATGGAAATTTGACAGCTGAAAAATATTCAAATATGCTTAGAAATGAAGTTATTCCTGCGTTGGCAAACTCATATCCCAACGCAATAGATCCTAGCTTACCGAATGAAAATGTTTGGTTCCAGCAAGACGGGGCAACACCCTATTATGCTTTAATGGTAAGAACTTATTTAGATGAAATCTTCCCCAATAAATGGATTGGACGAAAAGGTACTATTGAGTGGCCAGTTATCTCAAGAACAAAGTATATGCAACACAACCAACTAGCATTGTAGACCTCAAAGACAGGATAACTACAGAAATACGGAATATTTCACCTCAAACTTAGGGAGGAGTTCTATAGAAGACTGTGCTATTGCCAACAACTAGGTGGAGAACATTTAGAGCATTTATTTTAATGTATTAAAATCAAATACTTCAGGTAGGTATTTTATGTACCTATGTGTTTAATAACTGTAAAAATAAAAATTTCACCCTGTATAATTCATAATTGACCATACATTTTTCAGTTTGTTGGAATCGGTTCATTAAGAGGATTTCAAACATATGTAAAAAACACCGACTATGCCATACTTGCGTGAATCACCCTGTACATTTAAATTTATGTTTACATAACGCACAACTCAATTCAAAAGTTGACGTGTCTCGGCATTTTTTATAATTTTCTAAAATAATGACATAAAGAATTTTATTCCATAAGTGGTTTCCACACTGTATATATCATTCAAAAATGAAAATTATAAATTTGTTTTGATTCATTTTCTAATTCGAGAGAATTCTTTGGTTTGACATTATTTAATGTTTTCAAATTAGTAAGACAATTTAAAATGTCCCTAGTTTTGAAAATACTATTAGTGCCCACAGTTTCACTTATCTTTGGTGATGTTACATTCTTGATAATGCTTGTGGAGCTATAATGTGAATCTTTCAAAGTGCTATAATGATAAGTGAGTGAATCATAAGCAAAAAGTTGATTCATATTTAGAGGCATTTTTTCAATGATTGCATTAATATTTGAAACTATTTCAAATAACTATGATAGAGGTCGTTGTAGCATACTTTAGTTTGTGGGGTAACAACCACCCCAAGCAATTATTCCGTAATTAATTATACTGAGAAAAAAAACTTTGTGAATAGGGTGCAGTTGACATAAACTTGGAGAATTTATAAATAAATACAGGGTATTTTGTATTACTTATATGTTATTACTTATATTACTGAATATAATTATCCTAATCTCATCCTATAATCGAAGATTCATCTATGTTGATATTCCCATCATTGATTTTGAGTGCAGAGTTTTGTCTCCAAATGTCATATTATTAGTTTTAACGTTTATCAAGTACCTACTAGCCAATTTGCAATCGAAGCAAGTTAATTGTTTATTTTTTCTTCCACAAGTTGCCATATTTTATCATTTTGGTAAGATGAAAGCGGGTAGATTTTCTTTGTGTGCTACTCTTAGTTTCTACAGTTTTTTGTCGTTTCTCATTTAGATTCTTGAGCAACATAAAAATGCAGTTATGGAGATTGAACAAGGATGGAAATCGTAATGGGTGGTCCAAACTATTGTAAAAATTCCAGACATTCCCATACCCTTCGTCAAAAATGGCGCATATTTATCCGCCATTTCCTAATCTAACCAATCCTACCTGTCGACGATACGTACTAAATAACCAACGAATTGAATTATCTTCGAATACATTATATATGCATATAAATGAAACAATTAAAAAAAGTAGACTAGTCGACGACTTCACGCCATACTAGCAATCGCTGCCAGTATATAGTAGACCGCGAGACGTATTGGTGCAATAATAATTTTTAAACAGTTACCTATCAGGTTGTAGTGAAAAAATAAATCCCAGAAATTGTGAAACTATTCTTCGTCTGGGGACTAAAAAGTAGCAATCTAGTGTTTTAAAGAGACGGCATCAAGTCTGGTCCAGTCTCTAGTTAGCATCTGTGTAGTTGGCGCGTATTTATTCCTCTCCGTGTAAAATACTTATATTATTAATAAAAACGTCTTGAGCGTAGGTGGCTGTTTCCTAATTTAAGTTCATTTTGTTTGCTCACGCGGCATAGAAGCAGAGCCTGCTCTTTCGGATATTTCGTACTTAACTTGTGCTTAGTGTGCTATGCACTTGACAAGTGCAAGTGATAGTGATTTGTTACTCCTGCTCAATCTAATCCACCTGTCGGATATAGCTTGATGAGATTTGCGATGTAGTTCAACTTCATACACTTCGGCTGGAGATTCACTTTTAATTTTGTTCAGTACACTAAATAAGGTAAATGATTTTATTATTCACTAATCAACCGTTATACATTTAGCTCGCTGATACGACGGAACTACTAATTTCATTAAGTGTACCATTACATTATTTCAATAATAAGTTCAATTTAGTAGGTTTTGGCGCAGCTTACAGATTAATGATTGATTTAAATAATTGCCAGTACCTTCAGCTGCTAGTAAATTCAAATCACTCGCCATCGCCGAATAATAAGGTCTATAAATACGAGTTTAATAATATATTTTTCCGC
>CAJUYG010001668.1:0-56880 GCA_910591675.1 Galerucella calmariensis | reverse complement strand
ATATTGATACCTACGGATATTCCCATTACAATGAACTTTAAATCATCCAAAAATATTAATTTTTGACCGAGTTATGGAAGAATTTGTCCGCCGGTTTACAAGTTAATTTTACAGACGGTAGCATTTATAGAGGTAGTGCAGCCGCGTAAGCGAGGGGACGTTTGGATGCGATTATCTCAAAAACTATTGCATTCTGAAAAAAAAATGATGAGGACCATTTTGGTGGATAATTTAACGACCTTTACTTTTTACCCGAACAAAAATTTTCCAAATTGCATATTTCGGGAGATAATGGCGGAAAACCGTTTTTGGGGGGAGGCGTTAGGGGCCATTTTGGGCCCTTAGCTAAGGGAGAGTCTTGGAGAACTTTTTCTCCCCTTGAAGTACCTGTCAAGACCTACAAATTAAGCCAAAAAAAATTATTGGACAAATATATTGATAGGTTTGCCTATTTTCAGGTCTTCAGTTACTGGACTAATGGGCTCGAGAAATGGTACATCATGGTCCTAACTGGAATAACGTGATGCTTTCGGATGAATGAAAAATTGGCTTGGTTTCTGACTCGTGAAGAACACTAGTTTGGAGATCCTCAGGACAACAAGTCCGACTAGAAACAGCCCAACCGCGTGTCCCATTTGAAGGTGGGAATATTATGGTTTGGGGTGGTATTATGAGTGGCACACGGACGCCTCTACTGGTTCTGGAGAGAATAGTCACTGGTGCTGTATATATAGAGAAGGTTTTGAATCGTGTCGTGCGTCTATTCCGAGAGGCAGTAGGTGAAAGATTTGTGTTTATGCATGACAACGCACCTCCGCATCGAACAGTAGCAGTACGAAATTTTCTGGAAGAAAAAGAAATATTTTCATCTTTTATCAATTGTAGCCTGAATTGCTTCCGCACAATTGATCAGTGATTGAACAAAACAAGTTCAAATGTAAACAAAGCTGAACGTTCCATTGCTATCAAGGAAAGTTAATATTGCTAGCTGTGGTAATATTTGCAGGGCAGGTTTCTCAAATAGATAATAAATCAAATTCTGTGCAGTTTATTTCTGAAACATTTATTTGATGAAACAAGGTACCTATACAAATAAGCAAGTGTCACTATAAAGGAAGTAGTCTTTGATCTTTAATGATTCAATGGTTGGTGGTTGACAAAGGTAGCTTACCTTATAAGTTTTACAATTTGCTGATATACGTATATGTACACTGGATTCACGGTGGTTTTTCTATACAAAAAGGTAAGTTAATGTAACGTTATATTTCGCCACTATCATTGGAATATTTAAATATCTACCGGACGGCGAGTAGCCAGTCCTTTTTCCTTACCAACATGTGAGAACCTGTAGCATTGATCACCGCTGGAAGGCAAATTTTTACAATTAAAGTGCGACGGATAATCTCCGTTGGTGAGGATCAGTATACACATATTGGTCAAATATTTCAATTCTTCTCTCCTATAGAGACAGAAATTAAGAACACACTACCAATATGTAAATTCTTTCTTGAAGCGGAGCATGTGAACATGAAAGGAATACGCAACGTATGTCCATTGCTCATCATTTTATTTCTAATTCTTGCTTAGCTATCTTAATAATTGGTGAATCTAGAAAGGATCTACATGAAACGGAAGGTTCATTTCATGAGAGATACCCAGATCGCCCTTCTCGAGAACTTATTTGAGGGAGCTTCTTCACAAGTTTAAAGCAACAAGTAGTGTTCAAGATATGCCAAACGATCTGGTCGACCAACCTTTAGTGATGATAAAAAAATTGATATAGTTACTGAAATTGTGGTAAACCCTACTTCCTCTTCCACTAAAGTTGCGTCTATCTGTGAAGAAAGTAAAAGTACAGTACAGAGAGTGTTGGCTAAAAATAAATTTCATCCATACAAGTTAAAAATGGTGCACCACCTTCCGGATGACGAACAACATACCCAATTTCCAGAAAAATTCAATGTTTGGGCAGGTATTTTGGGAAACCACATAGTTGGTCCTGTTTTCCTGAATTCAAATTCAAGCGGTGAAGTGTATCTGGAAATGTTACAAAATGCAATTGAGCCGTCAATGCTTGAAATTCTGGGAGATAATCCAAATGAATTCGTCCATCTGGAAATAACATTTCAACAAGATGGTGCTCCTGCTCATTATTATGATGCAGTAAGACGTTACCTGGATGAAAAATATCGAGGTAGATGGATCGGCCGGCGAAGTCCTATAGAATGGCCACCTCGGTCACCAGATCCGACACCATTAGATTTTTTCTATGGGGGTACTTGAAATCCAAGGTTTATACTACGGTACCAGATAGTATTGGCGTTTTGAAAGAAATAATTATTGAAGAATGCAATGCAATTTCAGCCGACACATTCGAACGAGTACGACAAGAGTTTACTAATAGGATGTATTACTGTCAGGAAGTAGACGGAGCACATTTCGAACACTTGCTATAATAATCCTTTGTAGATATTTGATTAATTAAATTTAAAAATTAATCTCAATAATTTTGGTATTTATTTAATTTATCCGTCAAAATTAGTTTGAACACAAACAAAATTAATATGGCTATGTAGCCAATGTCAATGCCTCAATGCCTCTCAAACGAGATATCACGTGCCATAAGGTCCTATTCAAAATTATTGACCAGAGTAGCACTGTGACGTCATCTATTACTATTACGTCACCTGTTACCATCCGTAGAGAAGTTCACAACACTTAATTTTACCCTCCAAATTTTATTGATGTAAGTGTAGCTATTCAAAAGATACCAGGGGGGGAGGGGACTTTTGAATAGCATTGTATGTGTTTTGATAAACCAGCGCAAAAAATGTTGCAGTCCTACTTAAATCACAGATCTCAAAGAGTATTCCTAATTAAAAAATTGTACCTAACACGTTGGGTTCCGCAAGGATCCACCTTAGGTCCTTTGCTATTTTCCCCAGACACCTCCCAATTTCCAAAGTAAGCGGAAATGTATGAAGGCTCACTATTACGCCGACGACGCACAGTTGTATGCGGATTTTAATGAACTAGAAGTTGAAAACGCTTGTTAGGAAATTAAAAAAGAACCTGAAACTATAATAGAGATTTCAAATAAATTCTGCCTAAATATAAATTCTTCAAAATCGAAAGGCATGCTATTTGGTCGTAGAATTGAGAAAAATAAAATATGGCGCCACTGAGACCTTATTTTAACACATTGTAACATTAAACTGATTGAATTCCAAATTGAAAATTATACATGACAGACACATCATGCCTACAAAAATGTTTACAACTAACCCATCTTTATATTTGAAGTATTGTTTTTATGTGAATAAGTGAATTATTATAGTGTTGCCATATGTGCTTAACTTCATCATAAGAAATTCATTGTCTAGTGCACTATTAATAAATTCAAACATCTGTTCTCTTGTGAATATTTTAGATTTTTTTTGGTTTGTGGTGTTCTGATTGCCGCTTTAGGGAGGTTATAAGTTTACTGTATTCACTTGTCACATGTCAATATTCATATTTAAATTTAGCATCGATTTCAACATTGAATAATGTGACCATAAAGTAGAGGATTTCCAATGTGTTGACTTTTCGGAAAAATATGCTATTAAAACATTTTCGGTATAATTCTTGGCTTTTTCTTGGTTACACCAATCTACAAAATCAGCATAAGATTTCGTGTAAATTTTTTGACATTTCTGTGGAACCAGATTATTAATTGCATTTCCGGCAATTTCAGGTGATGTGCAATCTGGAGAAATGCATTCTTCTCGAAGTTCTTCCATTTAAAATAAGTGTAGGTAATTAAAATTTAAAATATAAGCAAAAAATATTTTTCACTGTCTGACACTGCTGTCAAATTTACTGACAGCACAAAGGTTTATCATAACAAACGACTAAATTAAAGGCAACTAGATAGTTACGTAGCTAAAGAAGAGTGTTAAAATGAACACCCAATTTGAAAAGCATTGGTCATTTACGCACGCTTTTGGGTGTTATAATGAAAGTCCTAGATAAAAAGCATTGTTCATTCACGCAAGCTTTTTAACGTATGTGTATGATTCCATACATTTTTTTTGGTTCCTAAATGCCTAATTTTAAAGGCGGTCGTAGATAAAAATATTTATGTTGAATTGAATCAGATTTATACACGTGTACGGCTCGTGTCTCGTATAAAAGGTTCTTCATCACGGTACACGTGTTTTGAATTTTGATTCTAGTGGCCGGCCACAAAGTGTCTCGTCTAAAAGCGCTCTATGGTTGGTATTTATCCACAATAGATGGCGTATCTGAACAAGAACGAAATGATATCTTAATGAAATGAAGATGTGGTGAATGGATATGGAAAGTTTCTTTTTAGGGTTTCGTCAGATAGGTACAGTTTGGCAAGTTTATCTAAAGCTACGGGGAATCGGTAAGAGGCGAGGAAACATGTCGGTATCTGTCATAAACGTACAAATGGCGTACGGTACCTATTCTACCAATTAAAACTGAAATTACAAAGGTCACTGACAATACCAACGCCACTGGATAAATCAATATCAGTCAATTGAGAAAGTGAGAGGGAAGAACACACGCACGCGCTTGCCAATAAGAAGTCAACTGGTCGAGCCTTTCGATAAAAATCACTAATTATGTAAATCGGAGGGTACAACGCTGCCAGAGCTTGAAGAATCCCATAACAAATTTGGAAAAGTGTTTACCTTTTAATATCCATAAATTGGAAAATAATATTAATAGAAAAAATCCAAGGAAACAAGCACGTTGGAGAATTAACGTTCAATCATATTGTTAATAATAAGAATTTCCTTTTCTACTTATTATCACTACATACTCAACAGTTTAGCTTTTTCATAGTTGAACGTGGCAATATCGAATGTTTTCGACTGCATTCCTTTCACGGCTTCAGATAAACTTGCCAAAGCTTACGAAAAATATTAAAAACTGAGTTATTTTTGTCAACGGTAGCTTAAACGCTACTAAAACGTTAAAACAAAAATAAAAAAATATTGTGGTTCAAATTCCCAATAAATATGGGAAAATATAGTATACATACATCGCTATTCAAAGTCCCCTCCCCCCCTCGTATCTTTTGAACGGCTACACTTACATTAATAAAATTTGGAGGGTGGAAATAAAGTGTTGTAAACTTCTCTACGAATGGTAACAGGTGACGTAATAGTAATAGATGACGTCACAGTGCCACTCTGACCAATAATTTTAAATAGGACATTATGGCGAGTGATATCTCGTTTAAAAGGCATTGACATTGGCTACATAGCCATATTAATTTTGTTTGGGTTTAAACTAATTTTGACGGATAAATTGAATGAATACCAAAATTATTAAAATTATTTTTTTAAATTTAATTAATCAAATATCAACAATGGATTCTTATAGCAAGTGGTCGAAATGTGCTCCGTCTACTTCCTGACAGTAATATATCCTAGGGGCCGTACCCAAATTACGTAAGATTATTGAGGCGGGGGTAAAATTGACATTTCCACACACTGTCTTACGTTATGCGTATGGGTGAGAAACATTTCTTGCGTAAGATTTTTATGACATTTTGTACCAAAAAATCGCAAATTGAGTAATATGACGAGACGCTACAGAAATAAACATTTCGATATATTATTATCCGGAGTCAAATGAACATTATTTATACCTATTATTTTTTATACAGGTCAGTTTTTTTGCATTTTTCAATTGAAAAATCGTACGTAAGAGGGTAGGGCACGTTTATAAAATCTTACGGTATCTTACGTTGAGATAGGAGGATTGAAAAATCAAGGAAAATTGACTTACGTAATTTGGGTATGGCCCCCTATAAGTGAACTCTTGTCGTACTCGTTCGAATGTGTCAGCTGAAATTGCATTGCATTCTTCAATAATTCTTTCTTTCAAAACGCCAATGCTATCCGGTATAAACCTTGGATTTCAAGTACCCCATAGAAAAAAATCTAATGGTGTTGTCATACATTCACAGAATTCGAGTCTTCTGTCGGGGTCGTCATTCGAAAGGTGGTACACCATTTTTAACTTGTATGGATGAAATTTATTTTTAGCCAACACTCTCTGCTCTGTACTTTTACTTACTTAACAGATGGACGCAATTTTAGTTGAAGAGGAAGTAGGGTTTACTACCATTTCAGCAACTATATCAATTTTTTATCATCACTAAATGTTGGTCGACCAGATCGTTTGGCATCTTGAAAACTACCTGTTGCTCCAAACTTGTGAAGAAGCTCCCTCAAATAAGTTCTCGAGATAGGGCGATTTGGGTATCTCACATTAAATGAAAGTTCCGCTTCATGGAGATCCTTTCTAGATTCACCAAAATTATTAAGATGGCTGCTACTTTGTCGGCTTGAGTACGTACCATTTTGCCTATGTAAACTCTTAAACGTCCCGTTGAACAATAACAAAATTAAATATTTAAGCTGTTTAAAAAAACTTTGCAAAGCAACAAATACAATCAAATTAAAAACTTCAATTTTTCGACAACTAACCAGTGGCGGACTGAAAAATCTTCAATATTCAAATGTGAAATAATAATTTTGGTATTTATTTAATTTATCCGTCAAAATTAGCTAAAACCCAAGCAAAATTGATATGGCTATGTAGCCAATGTCAATGCCTTTCAAACGAGATATGACTCGCCATATTGGAAATTATTGGTCAGAGTGGCACTGTGACGTTATCTATTACTATTACGTCAGCTGTTACCATTCGTAGAGAAGTTTACAACACTTTATTTCCACCCTCCAAATTTTATTAATGTAAGTGTAGCCGTTCAAAAGATACGAAGGGGGGAGGGGGACTTTTGAATAGCACTGTATAGTAAAATATTAAAAAAAAATTTGTTATCAATAAGGGTATAAAAGAAAGTCAACGTTGTTTATAAGTGAATTTTTTTCAAGGACTGTGTGTCAGTAATCCTGCAACGATGTTTTTCCGGTATAATAACTGAGAGTCGTTTTTTTAGTGATTCGTATCAAACGGGTTACCAATTGCCGAAATATGAAAGGCAGCGTGTTTTTTTGTTTACTCTGGATGCTGGCATTGAAACTTGTTTACATTAACACAAAATCCCAGAGTAGATTGAACATTCAAAAATATCTTCATTGAAACGATTTTTGGTTAGGAGTGGTTCCTCATCAGTTAAGATGATTTCCCGATGCCCAGTACAATGTGGAAATATGGAATGTGTAGAAAAATATGATAGAGCAGTTCTCTGTAATTCAAGAACTGTATGAATGAAATGAATGATGAAGATATAAAAAAGTCTAATTCAGTCCTACTTGAATGCTTGGAAAGAGAGTTTTTGAATTCTACTCACCAGGATAACGAACAACCCAAGTTCCTAAAAATAAAAATTCATATATGAATAGTTAAGTACCTAGCAAAAATTTGAAAAATTTTGTTTAATTAGTTTGGTTTTTTTTGGTAGAAATTGAACTTTACTGACCTAGGACTTTGAACAGGGTATTCAGAAACTTCAAGATGAAAACTTATTTTATGGAGTGAATATATTGTTTGTAATTTTTCTCATAATTTCTTAAAGTTATCATATACGCAATTTTCTTCCCTTCATCAACATTTCGCGTTTAACACTTCCACTTTTTTGTGGTTAAAATTCTTAAAATGAACACCTCTCACTTGCGGTGGGTAGTGTGGGACTCGCAGCACACGTTGTTCAGAGCGCATGCCCACTGAAAACACCACAAAAAACTTGGTCCCCCCTGGTCCACCCCGCCTTGATGGCATACCTTCAGAGTGGGGGGCTTCGTTTACTTCAAATCAATCTAAAGTTTTTGTATTCCTTCTCTTCGATTTCCTCATCTCTCATTGTTGTTTTTACGTATTAGTGTATTTTCTTATAGTTATCCTCGCCTTTTATCATATCTCCAATCATATTCTCCTCGTTTTCACCGGTGTGATCAAATTCTCTGATTTTTGGAAAATGATTGAATTCTATCAAAAATCAAGAAGTACATTCGAAAACTAGACACTCTAAGCTTTAAAATGATGTTCATTGAAAAGCAATATATAGGATAATACATTTTTAAATCGCGCTTATTCCACAGATTGTACAGAATTCCGAAAACGGCTGAAAAATGTATTAAAACTCAAGAAATATTAAAAAAAAATCCTGAGATCATTCAAGACCTCCTAAGGTTCCATTAGAAAAAAATTAGGATAAAAGACTATTTTGAAAAAATACATGAACCAATTAATGAAATAGTCACAAAATCTTGTGAAAAAAAAACTTTTTCGATTTTTCAAATATTTTTGACAAGTACGAACGAGCTGCAACTCACATGGAATGATATAGCTACGGGTCTTCCCATTGCGAAGAACTTTGAATCATCGGAAATTGTCAATGTTTTGCCGAGTTATGGAACAATTCGTCCGCCCGCTTACAAGTTAATGCATAGACAGCAGAATTCTTACAGGCAGAGCAGCAGCTGAAATGAGAAGACTTTTAGGTCCCATTATCTCGATAACTATCAAATTTTCGGAAAAAATTATGGGTACCATTTTTGTACTACAAGTATGTACACACTCTCCCTTGATAAGTTTTAAGGGTAGATGGGACGATGCAGAAGGTTGCAGGCTTGCCAAGGAACTGCTGCAGTATCCGGACAGCAAAGTAGCCAAAAAATACGTGACTAATGTTCGGACAGCCACGGGTATTCTGACCGGTCACTGCCACCTACGAAAACACCTCTACAGACTGGGTCTGTCTGACACCTCACTCTGTAGAGGATGTGAACAGGAAGATGAGACTGTCGAACACATTCTTTGTGAATGTCCGACACTCTCTCAATTTAGGTTTTCCATATTCGGCGAGTACAGGCTAACACAGGCCAACATGAGGGAGCTTACTTCCGGCGACGTTATCGCCTACTTCAAGCAAGTAGGCTGGATGACGAACCAGAAGGAAGTCTGAACCTCGGAAGGATGCACAATGGGCCAATTGTGGCCTAAGTGCTGTGGGGGTCACCCACCCTTCAAATTCTTACAGATACAGATGTACACACTTCACAGTACTTATGGTTAATGTTAATTGAATCTCCAAGTTCAAAATTTGATATAAATCATCTTTCATATTATTTCAGTTGCCAATAGTCGCGGCTACCAACAAACGTAATATCCTTCGAGTCAGACGAACATTGTCAGCAAGTTCACAAAGTTATTGATGCGTCCTCAGTTATCGAACCCAATTATCATTAGTATTTTTTTTCTCTTTCACCTTATTCTTCCATTTTCTGTCCAATTTAAAGGACTATGTACTCACTTATTTTGGCAATTACTGACATTGTTACAGTTTCATAGACTCTCTTCCAAATTTAAATAATATAGTGGGTGTTTAATCACAACTTTCAACCGGGCAACAAATTAAATTGAAAAATTTCAGGAAAGTGTCTAGTTTATTACAATCCCCATATATCTCTACTGGGATACTAAATTGTTATCATACATTTATTATTATTAACCAGCCTTATCATACGGCTCTTACACCACAGGCTACACGCAATGGACTTGAAGAGAAACCTAAAGCCATCAGCGAATGACAGGATTAGAAGCGTGATTGAAGATAAACTTGAGATTATACCAATCTCAAGAACTATTGGAAAAAACCAGCTCAGATGGTTTGGTCTAATGTCCAGAATAAATTAAACTATACCCGCGGAACAAAGATGAAAGCCTAAAAGTCAGGATTGCAGAGCAAAAGGTGAATTACAAAAGACATGGGACCAAGAAATAGCAAATATTTCATTAGTCAGGATGAATTAAACTGCTTCTCCATGACGTTAACTCGACCTAATTAAACTTCATTCAAGAGTTCCTTTTAGACGAGCTAGCGTCCTTTGAAGATGAGTCAACCAGAAAACTTCAAACGTGGTACATTGTGTTATCCTGATAAATTGCTTCCCACAAACTGGCGGTTTTCATTTTTATTATTGGGCGTCAACGTGCGAGAGGCTAGGTATGAATTGTCTGCAAAACATCAGTACAATGATTTCTCAAATAATTATCCAGCACTCGAGATGATTTTAAAATCATTCTGAATCTTATTATATGCAGCATCTAGGTCCCTCTATTTCATCTTTCAGCTGAATTTGTACTGGAACATCATGAACCAAGGATTTGAGTAGCGCCGAGAAAAATTGAATGGATTGAAATCAAGCGATCTCACAGGCCTCTTGACTATCGCTCTACGTACAATCCAATGATTTCCAAACGTAGTGTGGAGGTATTGACAGACTACTCGACTAAAATGGGCAGGACAAAAGCAGGGTGAAATTTTTATTTTTACAGTTATTAAACATATACCTACATAAAATACCTGATGTATTTGATTTTAATACATTAAAATAAATGCTCAAAATGTTCTCCACCTAGTTGTTGGCAATAGCACAGTCTCCTATAGAACTTCTCCTTAACTTTGTTTAAAGTTTGAGGTGAAATATTCCGTATTTCTGTAGTTATCCTATCTTTGAGGTCTACAATGCTAGTTGGTTGTGTTGCATATACTTTGTTCTTGAATAACCCCCACAGAAAAAAATCTAACGGCGCAAGGTCTGGCGATCTAGCTGGCCACTCAATAGTACCTCTTCGTCCAATCCATTTATTGGGGAAGATTTCATCTAAATAAGTTCTTACTATTAAAGCATAATGTGGTGTTGCCCCGTCTTGCTGGAACCAAACATTTTCCTTCAGTAAGCAAGGATCTATTGCGTTGGGATATAAGTTCACCAACGCAGGAATAACCTCATTTCTGAGCATATTTGAATATTTTCCAGGTGTCAAATTTCCATCTATAAATATAGGACCAATAATATGGTCGCCTATGATACTGGCCCAAACGTTCACCTTTTGAGGGTACTGGGTATGTGTCTCACGCATCCAATTAGGATTCTCTGCTGACCAATATCTACAGTTCTGTCGGTTTACCTCTCCATCAATGTGAATGTTGATTCGTCAGAAAAAGAATGGTACCAAGAGCTATCTCATTTCTGTTCAGCTTATTCATCAATCTTTCGCAGAAATCCATTCTACGGTCTGAATCGTCTTCCGCACAAAATTTAATTTGTAGGGATGAAGTTTCTCTTTATGAAGACATCTTAGAACAGTTGTTTGACTAACATTATTTTCATGGGCAATTTGATGTGTACTTGAAGTTCGATTCTCTTCGACACTTAACAAAATATCCACTTCCACATCATCTTCAACGAAGTGTGGTTTTCTTTTCAATGGATTGACATGTCCAAATTCTCTGAATTGTGCATGAATTTTAGACACATTACTTTGTGAAATATTAGGCAATTCGGGATACCTGTGATTAGATAAGTTTGCCACTTCAACTTGACTTCTGCAGTTATCCCCGTACCCAATCATCATTAAAATCTCAATTCGGTAAGTCTCAGTTAAATATTCCATTGTTATGTCGACAAGGAAAGAGTGTTCGACAAAGATTTCACTTTTTCAGTATAAACTGTCAACACATCAACAACTGACAGAATAGAAAACAATCCACATTATTTACCGATCTTGTCTAATTATTGGCGTTTTTAGGCAATTTTTAGGTATTTATGATAAAATTTATGGACGTAGCAGGTTTTGTTTAATATACAAATACGTCTAATAATTAGTTAGTTTTATTTTTGATAAATCCATATTTAGCTAATTTAAAAAAGTACCAATATTTCAACTGTAATAAATTATTAATTTTAAAATTTCACTCTGTATAATTCATAATTGACCATACATTATTTAGTTTGCTGGAATCGGTTCATTAAGAGGATTTGAAAAATAAGCAAATATACAGGGTGTTTCATTAACAAAAATCAACACCGACTATGGCATACTTGCGTGAATCACCCTGTACATTTAAATTTATGTTTACATAACGCACAACTCAATTCAAAAGTTGACGTGTCTCGGTATTTTTCATAATTATTCAAAATAATGACCTAAAGAATTTTATTCCATAAGTGGTGTCCACAATCTGTATATAACACATTAGTTCTCTAGTATGCTTGTTACATATTTTTTTTCAGAGTGGAAACAACCAAGGAAAATAATTACCCTGGTATAATTTCCCCGGTATAATTTCCCCATAATATAATTCCAAAAAGGTCATGACGAAACCATCATAACAAATTACATTCATAAAATTCACCGTAACCTCATTTTTATTGTTTGAGCTGACACGCGATCAAAATAAACAATTTGTCACTGAAGCCGTGATGATTTGTGATAAAACTCGAATCAAGCGACAAATCTAAGTCGTAACTAATTCTTAAATCGTGTTACAACAGCCATATTATTATGTGACAACCTAAAACATTATTGTTTGCAACTGGCGTGACTTTATGAAGGGTGCTTAGCTCGTGATGTATTTGTAATTGTCACGCCATCACCTCATCAACAAAACAAATTGTTCATTGAATTAATTTCCAAGCAGTTGTTTGGGCTTGGATTTTACACTAATCAATTGATCTCACCACATACTGATTTATCAAGCCAAAACTAATTTCAAAGCATTCAATTGGTCTCTGTTCAAATATACAGATTCTGCAAATAATTATGTTCTGTATAGACATTTTGTGAGTGGAAGAAGGGAAGCTTAATAAGCTTCATCAGCATACCTGATTCAAAAACCAACAAACCAAGATCATTTGTAATTAATCAGATCTACTTGAATGTTTATCGAAAGTATGTTTCGTTAAGACCAGAAAATATGAACAGTGACCGATTTTTCTTTAAATATCAAAGCGGAAAGGGTTGTAGACAAGTGGTAGGAATTCATCAATTTAGAAAAATGCCCAAAATAGTTGCGACTTATTTGAACTTGGTAAATCCGACAGAATATACTGGTCACTGCTTTCGTCGGTCTTCTGCAACAATATTGGTTGACTCTGGTGCCGACATAACTAGTTTAAAGAGGCATGGCGGATGGAAGTCATCAAACGTTGCTGAAGGATATATCGAAGAATCGCTTAACAATAAGGTTGAGGTGGCAAATAAAATTTTCACAGTACAAAATATTCAACAAAATGACCCTACCACCCTGCATGTTGTCCAAAATGTTTCTCATAGTTCTAAGAGTGTTCCTCCAATGTTCAATAATTGTACTAACTGTCAAATTACTGTGAATATAACAAATTGATCTTAAAAATGTATTCAGCAATGACTTGATGTTTTCAAAATATAAATTAATTCCTTATAAGCAATGTGTTTTCAATCATTTATGTAGAACACTAACAACTGTACGGAAATATCATTTCCTTACAGTAAGGAAATGACATTTCCTCACAGTAAGGAAGTCCTGACTTTTTCTTCAAGAAATTTTGACAGAAATGTCAAAATTTTCCTAGTGATTTGCGGAAAATGATATTTAACGCCAAGCACGCTTTTGATCAGTGACTGTCATTGAATAACGATTTCACAGTATACAAAAACTGTGAATATTTTCCAAGTTAGTACCAACAATATCGATAAAATGCTCGAATGTTACCAGAGATTCAGATAACCAACATAAAAATATTAATTTGACTGTGGTTCAACTGATCACAACACGAACATCTTTCGTACAACATGTGAACCTGGTTCAGTTGATCAATTGGTTATTTACCTTACATACAACCGGCCCTATAGTACCTACAATTTCCCTGGCTTACAATGTCTAATTTATTCATTTAGAGTAACTCACGAGAATACCAGATATGCATCTGGCGAATCGTCGAGCACACTAAATCAAAGATTATCGAGCGTGAGGAAATAAATGAATTCCGCAATCTAACCACTTGAATACTATTTATTTTGTCGCATAATATAGTATCTTTTATAACGGTAATCGTTAATATAAACGACTGCCCTTTTTTCCGGTGTTAAAAATTCATTTTCTGGTGAATGAACTTACAATTACTCCCATCGCTTTTGTAATGTATTTACTCTCTTTGTCAACCCCGGTCACAGCTGCACTATTAAATTCGGAGTGGGTTTTCATTAAATTTTAAGCACTGTTTGATGTACGAGGAGGGAGCAGTGAATGACTATCTACTCTTCAATTATATAGAATGGTTCACTGGAAACAAACTATGCGGATACTTTTTGGAATGATAAAAAGCGAAAAGTTATTTTTTGTATAACATAGATATTATCAACCTGTCTATCTATTTCCTCATTTTTCTCAACTCATATATCACTATTGCATCAGCTGGGGTGAGTTCGAGAACGTCACACTGGTTGAAATTTTGCACTTGATTGGTGGGGGTAAAGGGCGATCGTAGTGCGACGCTCCATCGAATGAGTTCTCGAACGGATTTTAGTCTAGTCAACAAGTGCCTTTTTGGCAAACTTTTTTCAGCAGTCTACGAAAATTATGATCGAGGTGTCATTAGATTCGGGTGGCATCTAGATGATTTTCGAAGAAAATTAAGTTCCGCAAACAAAAATTGCAAAAGTTATTAACAATTAACTAAAAAAAGGGGGTTTAGTTTTTTGCAAATATCTCAAAAACTAATAGAGATTTTTCAAATTAAAAAAAAGATTTGAAAAGAGGAGGAAATTTCCTAAAAAAAATCCCGACTCCCGGAACTGTGGGACCAATATTTATAATTTTCCCAGAGGGATGAAAATACAGCCGAAAACGGGTGTTCTGGCTTCCGTAAGCCACGCCTACTTTGGACACTTTATTAATAAAAATTATTTTAACATATTAAATATGAAATTTGAGAAATGAAAAAATTCACGGGCTTACTGGATAGATGAATGAACAATAATCCGCCTGGAAAAAATTTTTATCCCAATTTTTCAATAAGTTATTCAATTGTTAACTAATAATTTTTTCTGCTTGAACATGAACATTGCAAGTGTGATAATTGTTAAGCTATAAATTTGAGATTTTTTTCCTCTCTTGGAGCAATTCTTGAAAGGCTTCACAATAGATCCCCGTTGGAAAAATTAAAAAATGTTTATTTTTCAGATTTTTATTAATAATTATCGTTGCTGCAAAATTAAAAACTCAAATTAATCATTGGAAACATTTTTTTCCCCAATATTATTAATGATCCGTTATTAGGAGCTGCATAAAAATAATTTTTTTAAATTTCTATCTGTTATTGTTTAAAAAATTTTTATGGTTGAAATAATACCCTTCTTGATGTGCGTCATCGATTGTTAATGTCTTTCTTCGTAGGAAGAAATGGAAAAAAAGGCAGGTCTGTGATTAATCCTAATCAAAATATCACAATAATGAACCCTTTAAATGTATTACAAACGTTAACCCTAATCTTTGACTTACAAATATATGATTGGTTGATGTTTAGCTTACGCTCAAGCTCAACCTATCAATCGAGAGTTCAAAATACTATGAAGGCGTTACTTTCGTAGCGGCAATAAGTCTTACGTCTTTTTCTACTGTCACACTGACAGTTCTTGACAGGTCTGTACTTTGTTGTTTACGTTCAATTATTATTTATGAGAAGTGAATATTTTTCTTATTGTTTTATTTATATGAATAATACAAAAATATGCATGAATTCACGGAGAAACATCAGTATTTTGAAAGTTCTTAAGTATTTTCAGTTAGAAAAAGAAGCTGGTTATTATTAATTGCATAGCCTTCTCGAATTTGGCTAAATACAATCCTGATGATCTAATTTATCAAATTTAAGGTTAGCTATATGTCAAAATAGCAAATAAAATAAACGACATGCCGAAAACCCGGATATACGTCACAATCGATGACGCACACCAAAAAGGGTATTATTTTAACTATATAAACAAATGCGTTGTTTATTAGATAATTGAAAATTTTTCTATGGAATTTCAATCTTTGATACAAACATTGATTTTCAAAAGAAAAATTGTTCCTTAAAAAAAATGTATTGCTTGAAAACGCATTTGTTAATTAACAATTATTTTCTCCCACTCCTAATTAATAATAAGGAACAATTTTCTTTTTTTTAATCAATATTTATTTTTCTTTTCGATATAAAAAAAAATTCGTTTTATTTATTTTTTCATTGTTTATGTAATAAACAATTTGTTATAAACAAATACACTTTTACCTAATATTTTTTTCCTATTCTACCTACTTACTGTCAAAAAACATAAAAACGGATCATTAATAATATTTGAAAAAAAATTTTTTTTTAAATGATTAATTCAAGTTTTTAATTTTGCAACAATTATTAATAAAAACCTGAAAAATAAACATTTTTTAATTTTTCCAACGGGGATCTATTGTGAAGCCTTTCAAAAATTCATAGTTTAACAATTATCACACTTGCAATGTTCATGTTCCAGCAGAAAAAATTATTAGTTAACAATTGAATAACTAATTATAAAATTGTGATAAAAATTTTTTTCAGGCGGACTATTGTTCATTTATCTATCCAGTAAGCCCCTGATTTTTTTCATTTCTTAAATTTCATATTTAATATGTGCGATGTTCTCGAACTAGCCCTGGGGGAGAGAGCTGAAAAGAAGCAAGCCTCTATCATTTGAAAATAATACGAGAGACTGAGACAGCAATGAACAGGCCAGAACCTAAACACTCTGAAACTAGGAGGCAAAGGATTATTATTATTATTAAGTCGTCAGATAGTCGAGCAGCCAATAACGTACTGGAATCGCGTGAACAGTTTTAAAATGGAATGGAAATGCCTGAAACAGATCAATGAAAATGACAAAAATAGCATTGTTGTCTTACTTGAATGAGCTTTTAGGCAGTTGGCAATAGCTTCTTGTATAGAAAGAGGAAAATGCCATTTTCTTTCCACAAGATATAGTTTATGAATATAATCCAAGGGAGAAGCATACACTTCACCTTTGTGTAATTGCTCCTCCATCCTCCCATCAAACCTTTTGGAACTTCAGTTCTTTACGTCAGGTTATGTTTGAGTGACCAGGGGTCGCGACGCAAGTGATCTGACCGTTACGTTATGTTACGTTACGTTATGTTACGTTGCTTCGTTATGTGCCTTGCTTTCGTGCTTGTGCTCTCTCCTTAGTCTCTCTCGTTCACGAAGCAGCGATTCATATGCTCCGGCCGGGATTCGAACCCGGGCCGCCTGCGTGGAATGCGAGCATTCTACCACTGAACCACCGACGCTATATTAAAATTCTATGCAAAGCTGGTATTGGCAGTGCTGGTGATCTACTTGAATTTGTTCGGATAAATTTTTACAACTATTTCCATAATTTTTTTGCGCGATTAAGGGGTCCAGCACATTTACTTTTCGAAATACAGGGTGTTGAAATTTTGAAAACTTGAATGTTTTAATTCGATAACTTTAAAATGGATGGATAAATTGATTTGACATTTGGCAGGTTGTTTTTAAATGTAAAAGGGCATATTTTGAAAGAAATTGTAGTTTGTGCAACTAGTGTGAATATGATGACAATCTACACGAGTCGAGCAGCATATTTTTTCTACGACCCACTTAAGGAAAAATCTAAAAAATAAAAATTTCTATAAACTGTAATATAACTTCAAATTAAAAATTTAATAATTCAATTTTATGTTTCCACTAATTTTGTGGTAAACGTACAGTTCTTGAATGTCCAATTTGTATAATGCTACGGTTTCCTTTTTTAAATATACGTTATAAGTAGATGTTGCTAGTCGGACTCTCTCATGAAGGGTACCGTACCATTATCTATAATAATGAATATTCTGCTAAATATTTCAAACGTCTACCTGTTGTCGTTATTAATATCAAGCAGAATAATTATTCAAAAATAAAATTAACAATAAAAAAAAACATCTTCACGGGGAATCGAACCCGGGTCTACCGAGTGTGAGTCTGGTTTGCTCACTACTCGGCTACCGAGGCTTTGCAAATTGTTTATTTATAACGTCAAATGTATTACATACTTTTTGCTTAAAAGGAACTAATGTTCCTACCGTGTGTCCCGCGACACGTTCTACCTTTTTTGAATAATTATTCATTTCATCGTCCAATAGGTATACAGGGTGAACTTTGGGTATGGTACGTCTCAAATATCTTGGAAACGGATGGTGTGCAAATGGTCTTGTCATATGACTGATATTATGACAGTATTTTTATTGTATCAGATATTTTCTTCTCTTGAAATCATAATTATTATTTCATTCATTTGATTTTTTTGCCCTCTCAAATATTGGAAAAATACTAATGATAATTTATAATATATAATATGTTACATTTCTGGATTGAGCGAACATTGTTGTAAAAAACTAAATAGATCACGTTTTAAGCCTCCAGAAAATATAGTGCTTTGCTATCCCATACCGAGTGGTTGGAAATATAGCCACTCTCACAGAAAAATCACTATCCACTTAGAGGCACTTAGAGACAGATAGTGATTTTTTTGTGAGAGTGGCTATTTCTTTTTAACCACTATGTATACGATAGCAAAGCCCTATATTTCCTGGAGGCTTGAAACGTGATCTATTTAGCTTCTTACAACAACTATGTCAAGATCATTAGTTTGAAATTCGAGAGAGAATTGCAGATATTTCAAAATCGATTTAGCATAAAATTTAAGATAATTGTAAATTGCACGGAAAGTATAATACCATTCAAAAGAAAAAAGTTTTTTGATTATGATGAATTATTGAAATACAGGGTGTTCTATTCGAAATAAACCTTATTCTGCACATTGAATGATCTAATAATGAAACTGAAAATTCTGAACACCCTGTAAAGAGATATTCAGTACTCAATTGTGGAATGCATTCAACGAGTGTCCAACTATTGAGAAGTAAGAGAATATTTGCTAGAATTTGTTACATCAATAAGTAATGAATTTTTTTCGAAATGTTCACATTTTTAAAAAAGTCAGCATAACTTGGAACTCTCTGTATTTAGGTATAGGGAACCATTATAAAGAAGTATCATATTTCTTAGGAACAATTAGAAAATGCAATAAAATATAGGGTATTTCGGAAGAAATAATATAACTTTGATAAGTACGCCACACATTATTGTAACACCCTGTATATTTCAAAATATTTCCAAATTATAGTTTAAGTTGAAGTAAAATTTGTGGTGTAAAAAGATTTTCCAAAAAATTCATATTTTCTTTGATATTCGTCCGGTCCCGGACTTTTGCCGAACTCTGTATACCCTATACCTAAATGCCCTAATTTCGGAGGTACAGCGACATTTGCATTATCTTCGCCGACTGCTACAATAAGAACTTAAATTAGTATTGTTGGTGTTGATTGGAAGTCAGAATGGATCGTATATCTGGAGAATAATTGGAATTTTAATGATATTAGGATATGCTGATATGCTGATATGCATAGGAGTCAACATGAAACGTATGAGATCTGTTATAAATTAAATCTCAACCGAAATCCCAAAACAATCCACTGTTAGCGAATTAAAGTTTAACGAGATGATTGTGTCCTGTTGGAAGACGATCCACACTTGAGTGGGGAACAATTATCTAGGGAATTTGATATTTCTCAAACATACGTCAATGGAGTATTTACGTGATAATTTTTTACTGAATATAGTAACCAATCAAATTACTTAATTTCAAGTCATGTGTCAAATTTCATCCAATCACCGCTGTATTAAAGCGATAACACCCTACATGTGGTGTTTTCAGTTTGGTGTTTATTTTTTATTAAAAATTAATAATTAAACGTCAAACTGACAACTTGATTAAAAATGTCGCGAAGATTTGGTATTGCATCTAACGATTCAATTAATTTACCAATTTTACTTTTCACAACTCTAGTTTTAAATAAAAATGAATAATTTTTGATTAAAACTAATAAAGTTTGTATTGAAAAGTATTAAGCGTCAGATTGACAATCAATTTTTTGATATCTACAAAGTAAAAAATTATCTTATCGAATACTCCTCGGGTCTTGATAAATACTCAAAATTTTGTCGTAGAGAATCCTTCAAGCGTGTTGCTAAAAGATAATAGCCCACGGCCCGCGGCCTTCGGCTATTATCAAGCAACACGCTTTCAGCATTCTCTATGACAAAATTATCTCGGTATTATCAATACCCTAGGGGTATTACTACTGAAAATAAATTCTATGGATACAAAATAAGATTGGCTCAAGAGTTGTCATATAATTATTTCCATGGACTTGAAGATTATGGAGACATTGAAAATGTGACCATCGAAAAGATTTTAAGCTTTCGAGTAATGATATGTTTTGCGATAAACCGATTTTTTTATAATAAACAAGGAACGTACATTGGAATAATTATTGTGAATTCTGGTCCAATGAAAAATCACGTTGGATGCGTGAATTCTACATCTTATATCCACAAAAACTAGATGTATGGACTACTAGCCAAATTTAAGATGAAAATTGAAAATAATTCTATCCATCACTTACCAGAGAATCTATAATGGGAAAACGGTGCATATGAACTTCTTTATTGTTGCTATCACAATTTAAACACACAACAATGAAATACCATTATTCCTATAGTTTATAACTATAAAATATTGTGAGTCTGAAATCTTATTAGAAACAAATGAAGTACCTTCTGTAAGTTCCTTGTGGCATTATTTATTATTTTTTCTCTTATTTTTTGGTAATGAAAATCACAATAATGTTTTTTATTTTTTTATTTCGACGTTTCGGAAGCGTTCCAGCTACCTTTGTCAAGATTAAATAATGATAAAATAATTTTAGAACCCTATCTGACACAACGAATAGAATTTAACAACTAGACAATCAATAATATTTTGAAGTTTAAGACTACAAAACTTTGTTGTCAAATTTTATTAAGGTCCATTAACGGTAGATCACATTTCTGGTAAAATGTGAAATAAATATTTTATTTTATGACATTCCAAAGATATGATAGTATACTAGAAATGGAATCCAGTGAAGTGCACGTTCCAGGAACGGTTTTTATTGGGATAGCGCTTTTTTTTAGCTTATTTTGGAAATGTTAATGAAACGCGTTTGTTGTTACTTTTTTGTGTGTGATCATTTTTGTTTTCAAAATATGTATAACTCAGTTTGGTGATTTTGTGTATTGAAGTGTGTATCGCATAACAACTATTCCAATGATAAATCATAAGAAAACCTGGATAAAAACTTATGATGCTATCCTGATAACGCAGGTAATTGATTATTGGAAATTTCTCTTTCTAACATTGGTATTCAAATTTGACTACATTCGGCTGAAATACTAGCTACACATTTATCTGCATTTAGTTGTATTAAAGCACTCTCTTTGATTTCTCGTCTTTCATTATTGGGCTCTTTCAATATTATTTTTGTCGAATCCCATTGAATGTTATGCCCCTCTTTCCAAGCATGTTTACAAATACCTGACTTAAAGAACTCCCTATCTTTGATATATTTTTTATGTTCACTTATTCGGTGGTTTTCATTCCAAAAAAAATAAGAGAAAAAATGTAGTACGTCGCATAGCTTTCTGCCAAAGTTTTCTAACCTTCAAATCGTCAGGTAACGGAATGAAAAGTTTTCAGGAGTTTTTGCAGTTGTACTTTGACAATTTGGTACTATGCAATACTTGTATTTGCTCTTTTTGTTACTCATTTTATAATTATTATTGTTGAAAAACAAATATAAACGTCAGCTAATATGCAAAATTAGCCGAAGATACTGAATTAAACCAAGCTTCACACGTTAAGTTTACTCGGCTATATGAAGACGCAAGCCGCCGCAGTCAGGCTCGTCGCCAGTAGGCTGATTTGACGTCACAGCTTGAACACGCCCCGTATCAAATCTGGCCATATTCAACACCGAATTTGAGGGTGAAATCGGTTGGATAAAATCGTGATTTTTTGGCAATTGTCTTTTCGAGTAGGGGACTTTTTGAAACTAGAATAAAAAAATTATTGAAAATGGCCCCATTATGTTATTCATTCGGTCTTTCTCACTTTCGAGTGCCACATCCAAAATGCAAACGGATACAGCATAGAATATTATAATGAGAATGTTTGTCCATAAACTGTACCAAAGATATACACCAGAGTCATTTTTTTGGATTATCTGGAAAATTCACTTGAACATTTTTTATACTACTCTCTTACTTGTCAAATAATCATATTTCCGAGTACTCATAATTCAAGCATTTATTTCATTATAAACATATATCAATTACGTTCAAGCACTAGTGTTGAGTGAAAAAATAATATAACTCCAGAATCGTGCTCCATAATTACATAAAAAATAATCATAAGTAAAGACTCACCACTGGTAACCTGAATACAAACAGCTTGTAGGCATAGGATGGACAGTACAAGTCTTCTCCCTGAGGTGTACCGGTTATCTGGGGCCATACTGTGTCCTGAAATTAAATAAAAAATATTGTAGTACCAAAAAATTCAGATACAATCAATATATGAGCGTATTTTAAGATTCTTTTTTTAATTTCTTGGGAAATTAAACCACAATATTTTTAAATTCTTTATTTCAACGTTTCGGTAGCGTTCCAGCTACCGTTGTCAAGAAAAAATAAGTAGTAATTAATTTTTATCCCTAACTGATACAACAGAAAAAATTTGACAACTAGACAATCAAAAAATTATTTTGAAGTTCAAGACTGCAACATTTTGTTATCAAATTTTTATTAAGGTCCATTCATAGTAGATCATATCTGTGGCAAAATGTGAAATGAAATGCTTCATTTTATGACATTCCAACGATATGATAGTCTACTAGAAATGGATCCAGTGAAGTGCACGTTCCAGGAACGGTTTTTATTGGGATAGCGCGTTTTTTTCGCTTATATTGGAAATGTTGTTAATAAAACGCGTTTCTTGATAGTTTTTTTGTGTATGAATATTTAAGTTTTTGAAATATGTATACTCAGTTTTGTGATTTTGTGTATTGAAATGTGTATCGATTAACAACTATTCAAATTATAAATCATAAGAAAACCTGGATAAAAACTTATGATGCTATCCTGATAACGCAGGTAATTGATTATTGCAAATTTCTCTTTCTAACATTGGTAACCAAATTTGACTACATTCGGCTGAAATACTAGCTACACATTTATCTGCATTTAGTTGTATTAAAGCACTTTCTTTGATTTTCCGTCTTTTATTATTGGGTTCTTTTAATATTATTTTTGATGAATCCCATTGAATTTGATGACCCTCTTCCCAAGCATGTTTGCAAATAGCTGACTTAAAGAATTCCCTATCTTTGATATATTTTTTGTGTTCGTTTATTCGTACTTTCAATGGTCTAGATGTTTCACCTAAATAAAATTTGTCGCATTCACATGATATTTGATATATGCAGTTTTTTGAAGATTGTTCTTCATTCTTTGGTTTCGTTTTTGTTAGTATTGATCTCAATGTATTATTCGATTTAAAACTAGTTCTAATATTGAATTGGTTACCAATTTTTTCAATATTTTCTGATAAACCCTTAGCATACGGTATTGTCAAGTTTCTAAAAATTATGTTAGCTGAATTATTAATATTATTGTTATGGGGTATTAACAATGAGCCCCTCTCTATATGCTTAATCTCCTTATTTACAAATTCTGCAGGGTAATTATTGTTATTTGAAACATCTTTTAAAAAAGTTTTCTCCTTTGTAAATTGATCATCACTAGAACAAATGATTCTGGCCCTATCGTTTAAAGATTTTATTATCCCTTTTTTAACGATTATAGAATGATTAGAGTCAAAATTCAAATATCTATTAGTGTGTGTTGGTTTTTTTCTTGACAACGGTAGCTGGAACGCTACCGAAACGTTGAAATAAATAGTTTAAAAATATTGTGGTTTAATTTCCCAAGAAATTAAAAAAAGAATGAATAATATACCACAAGGAACATACAGAAGGTATTTTAAGATATTGTGCAAATTAAAAATGGTTCCAACGACCTAGATCACTTCGAGAAATAAACTTGTCATTACCCTGTTTTTAAGTCCTCCTCAGAACCTGCTACATTTCATGTAAATTTTCTCAAAAAGACATGTATGGTTTCCATTATTCTGGGCATTTATTAATAACAAAACACGATCTTTGAAGTATCCCATACTACTACATATAAAAACCGAATGCTTCTGATGCTGATCCTTTTGCAAGCTTTTTTAATAGTACATTATACACCAAGGTAGTGAAAACTATTATCCATTACGTACTGGCCAAATTTGAGACAAAGATTGAAAATAATTAACATTATACACTATTTCAGTGCTATAACTACTTACCAAAGGATCTCTAATGGGAAAACGGTTTCAAGCTTGAAAATTTATGTATTTAATCATCAAAATTTAATAATTTTTGCTCTTATTTTTGAGTTGAATGTAATCTTATACAATAAACAACTCATCAACGTAATTTTATGCCAACAACTGGAAAAAAATAACAACGTGTCAACGATGTGAGACATCTGTCATGTTTTGATATTGCAAACTTATCGTGAATAAACAATATTATCTCGACACCTATTGATAACATGCTTCACCTAATTATGATAATTATCACAGAAAACTGTGATGAAGCTAATAAATGCAAAAACGTAAAAGGTTTTTTGTCGATATGAATTTTGGTTTGTGGTTAGTTGTGGAGATGTAGCTATTATCGCATTTTTAGCATTTCCTTCAATGCACAGGGGTATAGTATATTACATAACGTGTGCGGAAAATGTGTGAAAAATCACTTTCGCACAAGTAATGTACAGTATTTTTCCTACAATCACATGATAATATCACCAAATAATGTGTAATCAACATCTGACATATTAATACACAAAATTTTACAATTATAGTCAACATAATTGATTCCAAAATTAACAATAACTATCAATAGTGACAAAAATTTAAGCAGCTTAACTACATAATATAGATAGGTTATTACAATTATCAATTGGGTGGATAATTATGGAAATTGAAAGATTATACTTTATACATACTTACCATGAATACAATTCAAGATGATTACATTTTCTTACTATTATAACAGGTGATTTGGATTAGTTGGTACAACATCGGACTTCTGACGAAGAGTACGCGGGTTCGATCCACGACCGCGCCCTAAATTTTTTTTAATCAAGAAAATTACAAAAATTTCACTTTTCAAATAGATCGCTTCAAATTGGATCTAGGTAAATTGTTCGAAATCAATTCTTCGAAAGTCAATTCTTCGAAAGTCAATTATTCGAAAATCTATTGTTCGAAAATCTATTGTTCGAAATTCAATCTATCTAAAAGGAATAGCTCATAACTTGAGTTATTAATTTATATTTTATTGTTATTAAAAAAAATACCAAAAAAAATAAACAAAAAAATTTTAAGAACCGAAAAAAAAGACAAAAAAGAAAAAAAATACCAAAAAAGAAAAACAGAACAAAAAAAATAAAAAAATACAAAAAAAAAACGAAAAATTAAACAAAACTTCTAAACACGCCTGCTTTACGCTGACAGTCCTAAGCCTGTGCCTAAGTGTGAAGGGAACTTCTTTTTTATTTAAAATTTATGTAACATAACTTTTAACTATTCGTTTCTTACATTTATACTAAAATTTACCACAACATAACTTCTAAGTAGATAACCACAACGTAATAAGATCTGGTGGAGGTTTTTTGTAATAACAATAAAGAATTTTTAACTGAAATTCGGTGTCCTCTTAAATTTAATAAATCTATTCCAGATATTTGATTTCGAAAAATTGATTTCGAACCATTGAGTTTTGAATAATTGATTTTCGAATAATCGGTCATTCGAAAAATTGATTTTCGAACAATTGATTTCGAACAATTGATTTCGAATAATTTACCGGTACCCCTTCAAATTACATGGATAAATCTAATTAAAAATTATATATTTGACAGCTTGCCAATGGTCAATCTTAATAAAAATTAATTTGACAGCTTTTTCATCCGTACACGTACGGATGAGTTTTTTTTCCGTACGCGTATAAATAAAGGCCACTTTCCATAGAACTAGACAGTGCGATATATGTCACTTTCCTATGTGATCGTAGGAAAAAGGTATTAATGTGATTTCAGCGTTATTTCCAATCCAGAATTTTGCTTTTAGAGCTCCTGGACGGATGATATCTACCTTGTACTGATAACACGCAAATCCGCCGAAGTCGGTATACAAGTGATATGGTCACTTCTAAATACAAACCAGAATCTTTGGTTATATCATGAGGATATCCCAACCCCGTTCAACTTGAAACTGTAATTCATTGTCTGTTGGGGCACATGGCCCGAGAAGTAGATATTCGCTCTTAGTAAATGGTCTACTATTTAAAAAGTAATTTTCAAATTTGGGAGGCGTTACAAAATAGTATGACACTTTTTTCTTGACATATATATTGATAACTCGCTTCACTTGAATATTACAGATGTTACAGGAAACTGTAATTGAGGAAATGAAATAATGTTTTTTCGGTGGCCGCTAATTTTTTTTTCTATTATATTCCTTATATTTGAAGACTGTTATTGATATAAATACGGTATCCGCCAAAATAAACAGTACCGAAACAGAGAGTGCTGTGGAGTTGTTTATGTAATATGGATTTGTCATATTTGACTCAATTGTCATTAGTTGATATATTAATAGTACGCTGCAGTTAAATTTGATTTAAAAATGGTTCTAACAACGGAAGAAAAAGTTTTTTTGGTAGAGCATTATTTTCGTTCATACGGAAAAGGTCGTAGTGATAATCAGAATCCACTTACTGTCAACCAAGAGCGTTATAGAAAGAAAATTATTATACTTTTTGTGAGAGATCTAAATAACTTTTGCCGTGCACGAAATCTACAGTTTCGCACACAATGGTTCCAACAAGATGGTGCAACGAGCCATACAGCTGTGCGCATCTTAGACTTAGTACTCTGTCAGCATTTCGATAATAGAATAATTTCTCGGGGAACAGACTTCGAATATCCTTCTCATTCACCTGATCTGACGCCACCTGACGCATACATGTGGGGCATAATGAAGGACAAAATATTTCACTCGGAAAATCAGCCGGCGAATATTGCCGAACCACGTGAAAGAATACAAAATATTTTTCGGCAGTTACATCAACCACTTTTTATAAATATGTTTATTGACTTACAGAATCGATATGAAGCTTGTTTGCGTCGAAATGGTGAACATTTTAAACACTTACATTACAGAAATTAAAAATTACTTTTTATTCTATTTTTGGTACTGTTTATTTTGGCGGATACTTAACTGATTATGCATATTTGCCACAACAACTGTTTTGTAATTGGGTATTTATACAGTGTCACACAAAAAATGAATGAAATAATGAATAAATGGATTATCCCAACATCAAGTCAAGGACAGAGGACTCATTTTACAAAGGAGCAATTTTATTATCCATGAAAATACTCATGTTTTTTGTTTTGTATCATTTTGGATCATGTTTTCAGAATAATGCTGTTATAAGAGTTATTAATGGATCATTAAAGGAACCTGAGAATCAGAAATGGAAAGTAGAGCTTGAATAGATCGAAATTGACTTCACTCTCACTTCACAAATAAAAATAAATGGAGCAAGAGAAAGTAATGTGGAATATCCAGGCAGGTGAAAGCGCATTGAGTGACTTATACTATTAATTAACTTTCAACGGTACAACAAACGATGAATCAAGATAAATGGAAGAAACGGAGCAATCTGTTTTCAATCTTACCTCAAATAGTCAATCGTTTTGCTTTGGCCCACTGATCTATTTCTTGATTGATACATTTCTAAATTGATAAATGAAGTTGTAGTATTAATACATACAGTGTGGAAACCACTTATGGAATGAAATTCTTTATGTCATTATTTTAGAAAATTAGAAAAATTGCCGAGACACGTCAACTCAATTCAAAGTTGACATGTCTCGGAATTTTTTATAATTTTCTGAAATAATGACATAAAGAATTTTATTCCATAAGTGGTTTCCAAACTGTATAAGGAATAACAACGCCTATCAGCGGCCACATCTGCAATCATCTAGCGTTGTATGGCTTAATCATGCTCGTATCAAATTTGATAGAGGAAAGGGATTAGCTTTAGCTTTTGGGGAAACTTTTTAATAATGTTACCATCAAAGTATTAGTTGTGAAGATGGGGTAAGGTAAAGTTAGTAGTTAGTAGACAGTCCAAGTCTCAGCATATGATGATTCAGACGACAGTGTCCTGTTTTGGAGGCTTGTTAGATACGTTTGGTCATGCCTGCTATAGCACCACATTATTTGTCTGGATACATTTTTCGATGTATATAAAAGCCTTTGAAAGAACCAATCCTGGTATATCGTGATGAAAAGCCAGGGATCCCAACCAGCGATATATTAAGTTTTCCTATTAAGAAGAGTCTTTTTTGGCAGCCTAAAATCAATTTCGGTTCTCCACGGTGAGAGCTGAGTGCTTTCAAAACCTCTTGACTGACCGAGAAGATTATAATGGTTCTATGTGTAAGGTTGGTTTGCTCCAACATCTCTACAAATGAAACAATGGCGTGAATTTACGTCTGAATTACGGTTGCCAAGGATCCCATATACCTGCACCAGATTTTGAGGGTGTGTTTGAGCTATCTGTGTACCAACAGCTGTCTGCTCTCAATAGTTTATCATTGTGGAGGACCAATTCACCTCTGTATAAGCCTGTTCTGTTAATTCAAAAAAATGCGCAAATGTGTGTTGTCCATCTAGCCCCCCTTTCCAGAAATAGATGGAAAGGAGATAGGTCCAAAAAGATTTCCATGGCTGCTGACGGTATGGTTTTTTTTTTCCATTTTGGGAGCCATTCAGATGCCGGGAGCACTGCAGCCTATTGGCTTATTGTACTCTGCTCCCATATTTAGTCCACCCATCCAGTTATCCCCGTACCTTCGAGTAGACGGTATAGGTCCATTGGATGTGTGCCATATACTTCAGGTGGCCCGTCTCCTCGAGTGCAGTGCCTCACAGTCAGACACGATATGGGTCACGGTCTCGATCTCCATGCCACATAGTCTGCAGCTGGGGTCCCCGTTATATAACCCTATTTTATGCAGGTGATCTTTTAACGGGGTATGACCCGTTAGATAACCTGTAATAATTCTTAGCTTATTCCTGCTGATATTTAGTAGTTCTTTGGCCCGTTTTGCACATGTGTCACCTATGAAGGTTTTGCTGTGTACCTGTTTCGGAGTGTTCCTCCAATGAAGTCTATGTTGGCTTTGTACCCATTTTTGTATTTGCGCTCGGACTACCTTTTTTGTGGTCCCAAGAGCTGGTTCTGGTCCAACATATGCTGTTGCTGAACCTCTTTTTGCGAGTTCATCAGCTTGTTCATTTCCAGTAATACCATTATGTCCCGGCACCCACACCAATCTTACTTTAATGTGGTCTGCTAGTTCATTTAGTTCTTTCTGACATTCTTCTACTAGTCTGGATGTTACCTTGCGGCTATTTAAAGCCGCAAGGACTGCCTGGCTATCAGTTAGTATGTTTATCCTATGAGTGTCAGTCCTATATTTGTTAATTCTGACACATTCTAGGATGGCATAGATCTCTGCCTGAAATACAGAGGTATGTTTGCCTAGTGAGAAAGAGCCTTTTGTGTTTCTCTTTTCACTGTACACTCCTGCTCCTGTTCCTTCCCCTGTCTGTGATCCGTTTGTGTACCAGGTCTCTCCTCGGGGAAATTTCAGTCTGCTTGGGTCTTGCCAGTCCTTTCTGTGAGGTATTTCTACCTCATATTTAGGGCTTGGGAGAAGTTTAGTGGCCATATAGTCTGTTTTCATATCTAAAATGGCTTCACTTATGATGTCTTTAACAGATGTGTGTCCTGATCTAACTATTTTGTTGCTCAGATTATCTTGCTGCCTAAATAGTCCCATCCTTGCTTCCCCCATTATCACGAGGTGTAGTGGAGGAAGGTCGAATAAGGCTTCTAGTGCTGCCGTTGGAGTGCTTCTCATGCATCCTGCAATGCTGAGACATGCAAGTCTTTGCACCTTGCCTAGTCTCGTCATTGCATTCTTTTGTGTCGTCTTTGTCCACCAGACCAAAGACGCATATGTTATTATGGGTTTAACCACTACACTGTATATCCAGTGTATCATTCGCGGACTCAACCCCCATGTTTTCCCACAAGTTCGTTTTGCCATCATTAGTGTGGTTTCCGATCTTGCTGCAACTTTTTCCATTTGTTTGGACCATGTTAATCTCGAGTCAATAATCACCCCGAGATATTTAACATCCATAACCATTGGAATTTCCGTACCTTGAAGGTATAGTGGTCCCAAACCTGCCAAGTCCCTTCTCTTGGTGTAGGGTACTAAGTTTGATTTGGTGGGACTTATATTTAAACCCACCTCTGTCGTCCATTTCGTTACTATGTTCAGAGCCTATTGCATGCGCTCTCTGACCGTAGTACTGAATTTGCCTTGTGATATGATGACTAGATCGTCCGCATATCCTAAGACAGTATGGTGTTCCTTTTTGAGTCTTCTTATCAGTCCGTCCATTACAAGGTTCCATATTAGAGGAGACAGTACTCCTCCTTGAGGACATCCTCTTGAAACTCGGGCTGACAATGTTGTGCCCATCAAGGTTGAGAATATCGTTCGGTCTTTCAGCATGCAGTCTATCCATCTGCAGCTTGTTGTCAAAGGCACCCTCTATATCAAGGAAGGCTGCTAATAATACTTCCTTATTTTCGAGAGCGTACTCTATTCCTTGTACTAGGTGATGGAGTGCTGTGTGGATACTCCTGGTCTGTATGCATATTGATCCAGGTCGATCGGTCTTTCTACCAACGATCCTCCTCTAATGTGCATGTCCACCAGTTTTTCCAATGTCTTCAGTACAAATGACATCAGACTTATGGGTCTCAGGGATTTCGCTTTATTGTCACCTGTTTTACCAGGTTTAGGAATAAAGACCACCCTAACATTTCTCCAGACCTTTGGTATGTACCCTAGTCCCATACTCGCTCTAAGGATCGTACACAGTCTGCTGAGTATAATGCCGTCTGCCTTTTGCAGCATAATTGGATAGATCCCGTCCGGTCCCGGTGATTTATATGGCTCAAATGAGTTAATTGCCCATTTTATTTTGCTTTGATTAACCAGTTCCCTAGATACTTTCCAACTTTCCTCGTTACTCCGATTTGGAGTCCTCGAGACCATTTGTTGTTCTGTATCTAATGGTTCATCACTGACGGTATGGTACTAACAGCAATAGTAATTGCCAGACAAGCTTTTGTAAACCAGAAAGCTTTTCTTGCTGTGAAGCTGTTGACCACCAAGCATTACTTCCTTATGTGATAATTGGTCCAACAATCATCACATATATCCAATAGATTTGTTTCGGAGCCACGCCCCAAGAGTTCTCTCAGATCCTGCGGCATGTTTACAGGGAGACTCGTTTCCTCTGGCGTTAACTGTGGACATCGTCCAACATCAAAGCCAGAAAAGTTAATTTCAATTAAATTCAGTTTGTATTTAGTAGAATATTATAATTCTCATGCTTTTTTGAGAGAATATTTTTATTTCATTCATTTTCATAATATAATGTTTTAAATGTATATAATTTCAAGTGTCATCATTAGTTTTTTTAATATTCAATAAATAGTTTTCTTCTGTTCTTTTGTATTTTAATTTACACACGATTCAAGATTATAAAAGTGAATATAGTAACGTATTAGTTTTTCTTTGAGTATTTAAATTTTAATTTTGTGAATTGATTCTACATAACAGTTATTGCAAAACTTACAAAATTTTGAAAATATGTGTTTCATCAAATCGAGGGGGGAGGGGGCGGGAAATTTGCCTTTGGCACACGTGCGAAACTAGCCTTTCGCCGGCCCTGAATATACCAGTAATATCCTACTCGAGACAAGCTACCAAAGATTACAGAATAAAAATATAAGATGTTTCACTCGTTCGAATTTATCGCGTGGAGCACCGATGCCGCTGGTGACTGTCTGGTGACTTGACTGATACAGTACGTCGCTACGTCCTTACTTTCATTTAATTTGGCATATTATACGGGACGTCGCCCGTCGAGCGCTGTTATTTTAGAACTGTGTTTATTGGTTGTTCATGTTTTATATTTATGTTGTATAGATTTTTTAAATTTATTAATTAATTGTTGAAATGAACAAAAAGTAATATTATTATTTTTCCCTTCGATAGCAAAGCTTGAACACTAAATATTTTGTGATATTTGCTAACACAAAATTACGGATTTATTTTTATAATGAGGATATTAAGTACAATAGGCAAGTACATCAAGCAAGAAAACACAAAAATTCAATTCTATAGCTAACCAAAGTGGAATTGGTCAGTTCCTTTTGAACGAATTTACTGAATTTTCTCTCCATCATCAATTTCCTTTCAAATATTATGCGTCTCCATACCAGAGTCCGTATATATTTTAGTCCAAAATGTACCTATATTGAAAGATTTGAAAAACAATAGATTAAATTTAACACATGAACCAAACTGCTAACTTAGTATTTCACAACATTTATAAAATTTTCAACAAAGGTATCCTGCAGCTGCTTCTTTTTCACTGTTTTAACCTTGTCAATCCAAAAAATACGCGTTATTTAAAGATCAAAATTTGAGATTCAGTGGCCCTATTATTCTGGTGGCTAATGAGTATATTCAATTGAATTTGTGATAAATATCTGCTAGATTATCGATAAGTATCACAAAATTACTAAGATGCTGGATAAAAACTGTGAATTAATTTATTTTAAAAATTCAAGTTTATTTTTTACTTACCTTTTCAAATTCATATCCCGAACATTTTTGGAAATAATTAACATTCAAAAATAAACCTTTGTGATAAAGAATCCTATTAATTTAAATATATATTTCTCTAATTACCCCTGTATAGCTTGAAATAAAATAAGCTTTTCGAACTTCTATGGTATCTACCGGTCTCGTTATTGACAACAAAAGCGAGTCGTAAACACAATTTATGAGAGCGGCGTCCGTTTGGGACAGCAACATGAATCAAACCGCCCCGGAGTGAAACATCTTATATTTTCATTCTGTAATCTTTGAATCTACCATCAAATTATCAGGCGGAGGATGATTACAGGGAGGTCTCAGTCCCCACTTTGGATAAACAAACTGTAAGCATTTGACCTAGTAATTATTGGTATTGGCAAATTTGTCGTAATGTCATTCTGGAGAATAAATGTTATGTGTTTTTCATTCATGAAATCAACCATTTTTCTCAACTATCAGACTATATCTCGGAAAACTGGGAAAGGTAATCTAGATCAGGAGGACTACATACGTCAGAAAAAGGTCGCAACGGAATAGGCTGTCCAATCTAACGTAATCCAAGGTGGATAATAAACGAAATTCCCAAAAGTACGACACTGTTGCTGGTGGTTGCAGCTACTCCTATCCTTATTGTAGCTCTGTAGACGATAACTAGGTTTTTGATAAGCGCATCGGATAGTGTAAAGTGTTTAGTGGCAGTGTTGTTGTAGGGGTAGTATACATTTTTGCCCGTTATCGAATCGCCAACAGTATGTGTGATATCAGGGTCCGAGCGGTTTTAGAAAATAAAACTAGCTTTTTTATTTCAAGCCCACGTGTCATGGCCACGTGTATTCAACGCATATTCAACGTACATGCTGTTTAGGTTATGATGATCATCAGCCACTATTCAACGACTGGCCTCGACTTCAACTGCCTGTTTAGGATGGAGTCTTAAGTTAAGTTGAGTTTTAAGCTCTCTATATTTGCACTCTACCGGGTTCGACTCGGGATGATATACTGGGTTTAAAGTTTGGTGATACCCTAAGCAGTGAGCTACTTGCTGCATAACGGCACTGACAAATTGAGGTCCGTTATCACTGATCACTCTACGGGGTACTCCAAATCGCAATATTACTTCATCCTAAACAGAATTGGCCCCAGAATCCTGGGCCCTCTCATTCAGCTTCATCTGTTGAGTCAATGAATTGTAACTGATGTTCTATACAGTGCTTTTCAGATAAAAGTATCCACCTTTAATAACTTTTGTAATACTGGTATTTAGAAAAAATCCAAAAACACGTCAATTTATGTTGGAAGGGGCAAGCGTTATGGCTTATTTAAACTTACTGGAAAAGCCACCCCCTCGCCCCTAGCAGCATCCCCTTTATTTTTTTAAATTACTTTTCATATTTTTTATGTGAAATTTGGATACTCCTCTTTGAGCTGATTTCAAAAATGTATAATACTTGTAGGTTTAAGTGGTTAGTTTATGAGATAAACAATTTTTCTTTTAAGAGCACAAATTTTACTTATTATTTACTTTCACCTTATTTGCCTGTACTATAATGGGTTGTACAAGAATTCAAACTCTTCAATATTTTTAACTGTGCTATTTATTATGAAGTTACAATAAGTGTTCAAAATGAGTACCATTCACTTCCATACAATGGTATAATCTATTTTGAAATGCCTCTCTGACATTGCTTAATACGGCTGGATTTAATTGTCGACATTCATTTTCTAGCCTCTCTCGTATATCATCCAGAGATTCTGGTTGGGTAGCATAAACTTTTGTTTTTAAATACCCCCATAAAAAGAAGTCTAGGGGTGTTAAATCCGGTGACCTAGGTGGCCACTCCATCATCTGCCCCCTTCTACCTATCCAACGAGCGGGGAATGTTTCGTTTAAAAATTGTCGGACATGCATAGCATAGTGTGGGGGAGCTCCGTCTTGTTGAAATACCAGTAAATCTTCGGAAAGGTTATCATCATTTTCTATTATTGTTGTAATACGCGGGTCAACCCCTTCCCTGAGTAACTCAAGATATGATTCACCATTTAAATTTCCGTTGATGAAGAAAGGTCCGACAATGTGGTCACCTAGGATACCACACCAAACGTTTAACTTTTGGGGATGTTGTGTATGGAATTCACGCATAATATGTGGATCACTTTCAGCCCAATATCTACAATTATGAAAATTAGCATTCATCAGAAAAGCAAATATTGTTTAACAATTGTGGATTGTTATTGATAATTTGCGTCATTGATTCGCAAAACTCTAGACGACGATCAAAATCATCTTCATTCAACTCGTGCACCAACTTAACTTTGTATGGGTGGTACTTGAATTTATGTAGAACTCGGAAAACTGTAGAAGATGCAACACCGATCACTCTACTTATTGTTGACAACGATTGGGGTTGTTGAGCCTCTAAGCTGACTTGCCCTAAAATTGCCACTTGGATTGCTTCGTTATTTACGAGTCCCTCTCGCTTATGCACTTTATTGCAAACAGACCCTGTTGTGGTAGATTTCTCCATCAGTTGAATTACATACTTATGAGTTGCATGTCTTCCGTCATGTAATTCGTTAAATATTCTAGCAGCAGCTCTTGCACAATTATTATTTTGGTAGTATAAACCTACAATTTCAATTCTTTCTTGCAAAGAGTAAACCATTTCAGAGAAACAAAATAAATAATGTATCAAATTACACTATCAATAGTGACTACAAATTCTAGTTGACAATGTCAAACTTTAATGAAAAGTAGAGTTTTTTGTTGTATGGATTTTTTAAGTAGAATAAATAGCACAGTTGAAAAGATTAAAGAGTTTGAACTGTTGTACAACCCATTTTAGTACAGGCAAATAAGGTGAAAGTAAATAATAAGTAAAATTTGTGCTCTTAAAAGAAAAGTTGTTTATCTCATAAACAAACCACTTTAACCTACAAGTATTATACATTTTTGAAATCAGCTCAAAGAGGTGTATCCAAATTTTACATAAAAAATATGAAAAGTAATTTAAAAAAATAAAGGGGATGCTGCTAGGGGTGAGGGGGTGGCTTTTCCAGTAAGTTTAAATAAGCCATAATGCTTGCCCCTTCCAACATAAATTGACGTGTTTTTGGATTTTTTCTAAATACCAGTATTACAAAAGTTATTAAAGGTGGATACTTTTATCTGAAAAGCACTGTATAATACACAGTATGCGTTATTTATTCAGAATAAACTGAAGAGATGACAGTACAGAAGATCATTCAAATGCAAATTTGTCATTTTTCATCCGTCATCAACTTGAGAAGAACTCAAGTGACCAAATTTTTATATGAATAATATATTCAATACTCTGCTAGTAGCGACATACTTAGTAAGATGATGGCTCCTGTTTCTGAAGAAACTGACCAAAAACGGTAGTAAACTCTGAAAGACAATAATATACGTGTGACTTGAGTGACTGAAGTAACCAATTAATCCAGCTAGTGCCTTCTCGAAGAACAAAAGCTCATAAACCCCTAACCAATCAACCGTATACAGGTTCTATTAAATCGAAAGCAGCTGTCTCTCTATCTTCTGCCTCTTCCTCACTTTCACGTCTAATAACATTCACTGGAAACTTAGTTTGACGAAGTAACCTACTTCGCCAACAATCTAAATGGAAACTCGGAAGAATCTTGGAAATGCCGATGTGATTTTCTAAGTTTTTAGCTAATAGTATTAACATCTACGGAAAACAATAAAAGTTTGTGCTTTGTTAGCAAACAAGAGAAACTGGTTAAAAACAGATAATTTGATCAAGCTCAAAAGTTAGGGATAAGAGCGAATAGATACTGGAAAAAGTGAGAAGCTGGATGAATGATACTGTGTTGTATATCTTAATTTTACTATTGTGATACATCCTTTGTTTTTACAGTCTTAAACAGTAAGAAATTTGATTCCTACTTCAACCATGAGATTTTTAACAAGTTAAAAATCAACGTACAGAAAAAAGCTTTGTATTTTCGGAAAATCCGGAAAATTTTGAGCAGTAACCTCAGAAAGTCTGGTGATAGAGGCAAAAGGGTAGAAGCATAAATTTTGCTATTGGTGTGAATGGACGCTTTATCAGGTCTCCTAACACCTTGCATGCCTATTTTTCCAAAAAATATATAAACTTCACTTTTAACACGATAAAATTTGAAAGTCCGACAAAACGCGCTTTACGTCATCAAGATGGCTGTCCCATAGTGTGACGTCATTTGTTTACGTTCTTATTCGTGTATCACGCTCTGAGTTCTTGTGACCTAATTTGTTTCTGGAGGCTTTAAAAATGGATAAAGCCGAAAAAAAATCTTTGTATACCAAGAATTGCATTGATCCAGTGTGTAAATCAACGTCTATTAAAACTCCAGACAAAATATTTGTTACTTTACCAGGTGGCGCAAGCAAATATACACTTAAGAGAAGGTCATTATTTTTGTTTGTGAAGACCATTTTAGTGTAAGTACCTACTTCTATGCTGGTAATTTTTATTCTTCAATAGTTTGAGGTTATGTACCTATATGTCTAGGAATCAACCATAAAAACATCATTTTCTTACGACCACACGTCGAAATATGGTTGGTATATATAATATAAATGAAACATAGTTTAAATCGTACTTACGATAATGCTTCAACTCCTCTTATTTCCTCTGCATTAAAGCAGCTGTTTGACTTCATAAATTCAAGCATCATAAATGAGTCTACTTTGGGCAAGTTATCAGTTTGTGCTTTTACAAAACCTTCGCTAGCCATATCTTCACTCACAAAGTATGAAAGAATCGTCACTGAACACTGAACCAGTAAATAAAATATATTCTTCTGAAAGTTTTAGAATATCCTCGGAAATATCGAATATTTATCTCCACTTTTAGAAATGAAAAAAAGCACACACAAACACGTTATGGTCTCAAACAAACATATAAATGATATTTTTACGTCGATGAAGCACTTGATAGTTGATTTAAATGCAATATAAACACACAACTACACATAACCTAATACTATACCGGCCATATTGACATAATTAAACACAAGAGATATGACATCACACGTATCATCGGTAGCGTTCGGAAATCCTCGGGTTGTGGTCGGAAAGTGCATTGAAATTTGAATTTTATTTTGAAATTTGGGAGTAATTTTCAATGGAAACTGGTTTATTTCCTATTATTAGTAATTTTTGATAACATTTACCTACTATTATAAATTAATATCCAAGCAAAATATGAAATATTCTATTCTGTGAGCAGTTGGTGAATTTCAAAGCATGGTTAAAAATTAGACAGTGAGCTAACTTTATTTCACTATCATGTACATGGTTTCTCATTATATTTTGACTTCCACTTATTATGATTAATTACGGAAATACAAAAAAAAATCAATAAAAGTTGTATTATTTCACCTGTACCCGCCAAAAATGTAACAGCAGACTGAACTTTGTACACAGGGAGTGCCTAATAAAATATCTTACCATAGGTGGCTACACCGAGAAAAAGATTTATTTGTGACAATCAAAATCTTATTATGTCAAATAAATATAATTTTCCATATGGCCTAACTAATATTTAATTTGTCGTTAAAAAAGGATTTGTTTCAAGTTCGGAAAGTTATATTGTTGATGAATAAAAACATATTCATTGTCATCAATAAAATGAGTTAGCTTTCGGAGTGTTTGGTTTCTGGTCCGAACACTCCTATCCCAGATCCTGATATTGCATTTGAGCCGTCTGTGTACCATAGAATGGCATCTTCCTAAGTCTGGTTATGATATTTGAATCCCATTCCTTCTTGTTGCTTAATTCCGTAACGAATTTTTGGAACTTTAGTTCTTTACGCAAGGTTATGTTTGAGCGAGGGGTCGCGACGCAAAAGATCAAACCGTTACGCGTTACGTTGCTTTGTTATGTGCCTTGCTTGCGCGCTTGTGCCTCCTTAGTCTCTCTCTCGTTTACGAAGCAGCGATTCATAATAATATGCTCCTGCCGGGATTCGAACCCGGGCCGCCCGCGTGCAATGCGAGCATTCTACCACTGAACCACCGATGCTATATTTAAATTCCATGCAAAGCTGGTATTCGCAGTGCCTGTGATCTACTTGAATTTGTTCGGATCAATTTTTACTATTATTTGCATAATTTTTTTTGCGCGATTAAGGGGTCTAGCACATTCACTTTTCGAAATACAGGAAATTTTGAAAACTTGAATGTTTTAATTCGATAACTTTAAAATGGAAGGATAAATTGATTTTACATTTGGCAGGTTGTTTTTAAATGTGAAAGGTCATATTTTGAAAGAAATTGTAGTTTGTGCAACTAGTGTGGATATGATGGCCATATCGCACGATGACGATATGGACAATCCACACGAGTCGAGCAGCATATTTTTTCTACGACCCACTTAAGAAAAAATTGAAAATCACTTGCATATACGGGATAGTCTTTGAATTTTGGAGAAGTTTTCTCTTGTCGTCAATAGGCTATTTCTACTGTTTTACTAATATTCATAGCCATACTTAAATATACTATAATATACTTGAAAATAAAAATTCTTTATAGACTTTGATAACTGCAGTTATTTTTATCAAGTGAGGTAATTCTCACAACCACCTCGTGTCTCCTATTATCCTCTTTTTCTCAATGCTTTGGTCAGTTCGAAGTAGCCTTTTGTGACACTTATTTCCAGCATGAAGTGCAGAAGCTCGTTGCCGGCATCATTTTAGTATTATCGGATTAACTCGAATGAAAATAAAACAGTAATGAAAAGACCGAGGAAATCGAGCAACTAGACGTAGTTTTGAAGTGAACAAAAGTAAGTGATGAAGATTGTATAACCAAACAGATATTGAAGAGATCGACAACTTGGTTTTTTTTTTCAATATTCCCAGCAATTGAATGTTCACGGTTATTCGTTTCATTATATGGCTCCGTTTTAATATACAAGGGGTTGACATTTGATCGGTCATATTCAATTTGTCATGTCCAACCAACCAACCAACCTTCGATCTTTGGAAATTGCAAAGAAATATTTGTTTTTCTAACATGCTACCTAATTTTATTGGAACTTTAGTTTTTTACGTAATGGTAGCGTTACATGAACGTTACAGTTACCCCTTGATATAAATATCGAGAAGAGTGAGATTAGGAATTATCTCCATAGCCCTGGTGGGTGTGGTTCTCAAAGCACCTGTTTTGTTGAGACATGCTATTTTTTGAATTTGACAGCTGATGGGGAAAATAAAATGAAGTGAAAAGGTCAAATGAATATTACTCGCCTAAAATGAGCTGTCTCCTAATATTTTTGGAACTTTAGTTCTTTACGTCAGGTTAGATATGAGCGACCGGGGGTCGCGACGCAAAAGATCTGAGTTACGTTACGTTATGTTACGTTGATTTGTTTTGTGCCTTACTTGCGTGCGTGTGCTCTCTCCTGAGTCTCTCCCTCGTTTACAAAGCAGCAAGCAGCGATTCATATGCTTCGGCCGGGAATCGAACCCGGGCCGGCCGCGTGGAAGGCGAGCATTCTACCACTGAACCACCGATGCTACATTGAAATTCTATGCAAAGCTGGTTTTCGCAGTGCTAGTGATCTACTTGAATTTGTTCGGATAAATTTTTACTTTTATTTGCATAATTTTTTTTGCGCGATTGATCTTTTTTGTTTATCTACAGCTTCGGTTGTCAGGCCGGTAGGTTGTGTTTACTGGTTTCTAAGTTGAATACGTCGGTAAGTGATTTACTTTCCGTTCAGACGTCGAAATAGTATATTAAGTATCAAGAACGGTAAGGGTTGTTTACCGGTCGACAGCAATGTTAGGAGGCTGAGCGTAGCGAAGCCTCCAATATTCGAATTTCGAATAAAATAATTTAAATTTCTTCGAAATGAACGAAATGTCAAAAGTGACATTTATACTTCTCGATCAGTTTAAAATATTATTTGCATTTTGGTGAAATTGTTTTCATGCTATTTATTACTTTTTTATATTGTTCTGTTCGATTCTGTTCATTAAAAAATATCAATCTTCTTATTTTTTGTGTGTGTAATGAATGAAGTAATATATTATTTAGGACCACTTAAATGTATGTAGGGCTAAGACGTAGTTTACTTATCGACGTCTGAACGGTAAGTAAATCAGTTACCGACGTGTTAAACTTAGAAACCAGTAAACACAACCTACCGACCTGAAAACCGAAGCTGTAAACAAACAAAAAAGATCGATCGCGCAAAATTTCACTAAAATGCAAAATAAACTGATCGAAAAGTATAAATGTCACTTTTGACATTTCGTTCATTTCGAAGAAATTTAAATTCTTTTATTCGAAATTTATTTCAATACGATCACGCAAAAAATGGTATAAGCATCTCGAAGGTTAAGGGTAATTACAACGTTTGCATGTAGATTCCTCTCGTAAAATTGGACAAAATAATATGAGGATTAAGGGGTCTAGCACATTTACTTTTCGAAACACAAGGTGCTGAAATTTTGAAAACTTGAATGTTTCAATTCGATAACTTCAAAATGGATGAATGAATTGATTTGAAATTTGGCAGCTTGTTTTTAAATGTAAAAGGGCATATTTAAATAGAAATAGTAGTTTGTGCAACTAGTGTGGATATGGACAATCCACACGGGTCGAACAGCATATTTTTTCTACGACCCACTTGAGAAAAGATCTAGAAAATAAAAATTGCCATAAGCTGTAATATAACTTCAAATTAAAAATTTAACAATTCAATTTTATGTTTCCACTAATTTTTTTGTAGTAAACGTACAGTTCTTGAATGTCCAATTTGTATAATGCTATGGTTTCCCTTTTTAAATATACGATGCTGTTATATGTAGATGTTGCTAGACGGACTTCCTCATGAAGGGTACCGTACCATTATCCATATCAATGAATATTCTGCTAAATATTTCAAACGTCTACCTGATGCCGTTATTGATAAAAAGCAGAATAATTATTCAAAAATGAAATTAACATTTAACAAAAACTTCTTCACGGAGAATCGAACCGGGTCTACCGCGTGAGAGTCTGGTTTGCTCACTACTCGACCACCGAGAAATATGCAAATTGTTTATCTATAACGTCAGATGTATTACATAATTCTATAAAATCTGAGGTCCCCTTAAATACCAATTTTATTCTGCTTAAAGTATTTGTTGTTAATTTGTACGGATTATTTCATATAATATTTCGGCATTTTCGCAATTCGTACGCACTTGTATCATAAAATAACTTGATAAGATTTTAATTTTTATTCATAATTAATACTACTGTATATTTTTGTTAAATGAAGTTTCATCCAGAGTAAAATAAATTCTTATATTAATATGTGTATTTATTCATTGTTTAAAAAAAATTTTGCTTAAAAGGAACTTAAGCTCCTCCCGTTTCTCCCGCGACACGTTCTACCTTTTTCATTTAATATACAGGTTGATTCAAGACCAACAGGACGGAGGTTTATAAAAACCAGTAAACGTTTTCAAATTTTTCTCGAATCAGTTTCTTCGAAAACTCGAAGAATAGTATTATGATCTCACAACTGAAATGTTTGGCTGTTACAATAATAGTTGGGGGGTATCCTAAATGATACTGACGATTATTCTGTCTGAACAGCGTTGTATTCCTTAGAATACATCGGCAATAAAAAATATATTATATTATGGTTTTTGTGGCCTGGCAGCATAAAGAAAAGCTAGAAGTGTTTCCCTGAAAAAACGCCCGTAATTCGTAATTTAATAAACTTGATGTCGTTTGAAAAAGCTTTTGTTGAGCAATCGAAAATTTGTAAATATGGAGCAATCTGATAAATAACGTAAATGCTAGAGTGCGCTGTTTTATTTTTTTTAAGTATTGTGTTTTCTCGTATCAATTTTAAATGGAAGCATACAAATTGAAGTACGGCACCGGAGCGAGCATATACAGCAAGACGAGCAAATATGAAGGAATCGTCTCGCTAGGAAAATACGCCTCTGTATTTCAAGCAGAGGTCCATGCAATACTTGCAGGTGCAAGTGCTAATAATATGAGAGCCTACAACAACAGGCAGATCAGGATCTACAGTGACAGTCAAGCTGCCCTCAAAGCACTTCAATGTATGTAGATTAATATTAAAAAAAATTACCACTCTATCGATTTCCCAAATTGGAAAAAAAATCAAAAAACTTTTTTTTTTCGAAATTTTTCAATATTATTATAAACTATTGTACAGTTATAATGTAGATATAAATAATTGTAATTCGCGTTTTGAAGAGGAAAGTGTCGGCTTTAAGATGGCATTTTTTTGTCATAGCACATAATCATTTCCAGAAATTACTCATATATAACATAAACATTATATTCTAATCAAAAACGAAGACTCTCAATGAAAAATATATTATATAATAAGGTGGCATTGAAACAATTTCTCGAAGGATGGAAACTGTTATTTAGGAGATCTGTTCTATAAATAAAATTTACCGATAATTAATTTTTCCTCATTACGAAATACGGCACTTTTCATTATTTTGTAAATTTTAGGAATCTTGAATTTACAAGAAAATATATATATTAAATACTGTAACTTTGATAAAACTGAAGTAATTTTAATCGGGTTTGCGTAGGAATTTCGGGAAAACTTATAAAATCAAGAAATGTAATTTCAAAATTAATTAATTTACATTTTTGAATTCAATAATTTTTTGTATTATATGCGAAAATAGCAATTTTTATAGATTCGGGTGGGAATCTTCTTTATTTCTTCAAAATAAAATTCGATACTCCTGTAATATGAAGATTAATATTCAACGAACAAAATTTATATAGTGAAAATGTATAAAAGATAATTAATATATAATTTTAAAATATCATTTTTTTCATACCTTTTTCCTACTAGCGTGCGGAAAAGTAAATTTGCCAAGTTTTTGGAGAGTATACTGACATTTGAATATTTAAAATATATAATTGTATGCTTGTAGCTTACCAAATGACTGAAAAAATTAATAAATTTATTATAATTCTGCTATAAACTTCAATTGAGAAAAAAAAACTTACTTTTCCATCATTTTTTAATGGCCACGGTGTAAGCCTCATCAAATGAATGTCAAATAATAATAATCAATTTGTTGATATGTATTTAATAAGGAATGTTTCTTTATGTTAACCTGTGGGTTTTTTTCCGCATGCTAGTAGAAAAAATAGTGTACCTAACACGTGCATAAAGTGACTTTTCCGCACGCGATTGCTGGCCGAACTGGCTAAACCGTCGTTCGGCCATCTGCAATAGCGTGCGGAAAAGTATCACATCCTTAACAACTTAACAACCTTAACCCTCACTAAATATTGGAAAAAAATTCTAATGGAATATTTATATTTTTTTCTACTACCGTGCGCCTTAACCCACTTTCCCGCACGCATTTTAGCTTTAAAAGTGTCACTTTCCCGCACTAGTGCGGGAAAGTAAAATTATGCAAATTTTGACCTTATTAGATAGTTTTTTACTTCGGAAGTTATAACTATTCTTACACCAGGTGAATAAATAGTCCATCAAATAAAATCTACATGTTTTCTAGCTTTTTGTTGAATTTTTAATTTTCTGTAAATATAAAATAATGGAAATACTTTGATATAACCTTGTACATTCTTCAAAGTAGTGTCATAAAACACCTATCAAACCACCCGGGCTTGATATAAGAAAAATATATCAAATGAAATTCTTTCATCTACAAATGACTTAAAATTGTTGCCGTCACCTTCATCGTCATCTTTATGTGACCTGCAAACGATGCCATCCTCATCAACGTCATTCACTCACCAGTTAACACCAAATAACTCCACTGGACCGGAAATTTTAAGTAATTCACAGAATGCAAGAAATTGTGTTTCTAATAATAATATTTATAATAATAATTGATAATAATAATAATAGTTTTTGGTTAAAGTTTTGTACATGCATGTTAAAATAAAATAAATTTTGAAAAATGGGTTGATATACTTTTTAGTATATACGGTCGTAGAAAATAATGTTCCTTACTCATGCGTAAAATGTCTTTCCCGCCCTTGACCGCTTGCCCGGTCAACTGCAGTCGCGTGCGGGAAAGTATCACTTTCCGCACTTGTTAGGAAAATAACTATTTCCGCCGTGCAGCAGACTCGCGCGGAACACGTACTTAGTTTACCGAATTTTTTACGGACAAACCATTGATCGGACGAAAAAAACGCAAAAGACCTATTTTATTGCAAAGCACTTCTTCTACAGGGTTGTATTTTTTATTCTCCTCCACCTTTCTCCCTGCGTGAAATATTGAAAAATTTCGAAAAAAAAGTTTTTTTTTTAATTTGGGAAATCGATAGACTGGTAAAAATTTCCTTTTATATAGATCTACATACTTCAAGGTACTTATAAAAAAAATCAACCGTATTGCTAATTACTTTTGGTCTAAAATGACCCATACATATGGTGACAATAACTGCAAATTGTTACTTCGTGAACTCTTAATATAAAAATAAATTTAAATTGGCTAGATGCTTGGCCAAGTAAAACACCATTTTAATAAAGAAGAAACCTCGTAGTCAGCATCGTTATGTTATCTATGGTCAGCATCGCACCTACTTTATAAATCTACCTCATTAATCTTTTAGTTATGGAATATTGTATGACTCGATGTGCTGCTTTATCCACCGTATTATGATGGTGTAGTACAATGTCAGTTTAATAAATTCAGTCTGTTAAAACGAATGAAAAATTGAAGAATGCAGCATTGTGAATTATTTTTTTCATATTGCTTTATGCCGTCCAATTCCGCTTTCATACACACAGTTCACCCCCTGGAGGACGGAAGAATTAAGAAGCAATCGTCATCCTTTTCCATCCCGACTGTCGGCTTAGAGCGCTCTACCAGATACGGATACTGTAATTTCAGCTGCCGACTCAAAACGCTAGATGGCGCGGTGCGACAGCTTGTTATTTCATTCGAAATCTTATACTTTTTGGAAAGGTAACTCCTTAAATATACTATTTACAAGAAAAGGGTATTGGAAATTGAGTGAAAACTTGAATCACCATAGTTCAATTCACTGTGAACTTCTGGTAATAAAAAATGGTTATTATATAATTGAACAATTTACGTTGCTCTCTCGACATAGTTGCCAACTGTCTATATATGGCGGAATAAAACTACTTTCAATAATATCAAAAATTCACCAGTGTAGATGTCGGAAGAATGAAGCAGTTTTCTTCTATCAGATACAAAAATGGAAACATCCAACCTATGGAAGTGTATATGTGGGAAATTAAATGGAAGCAACCCTTAAAATGTTTGTTTAAATGGAGTAACCGCAACTGTATCGACCAAAGTAAGAGTTATCTTGGTTGGGTACGGGTAGGAATAATCGGTTGATGAACTAGACGTTTGAATATATTACGTGGAACAATGAGCGTAACAGACTTGGGGTCGATCAATTTGAAATGGCTTTTTGACTCACATTTACTGTTTCAGTAGAATTGAGTTTTTTATTATGGGGATTTTCGTAATTAAGAAATGAAATCCTTCCAATTAAAGGGCATCGGGGAATGAGCTTGATGGAAACGTCTGGATGGGCTAGTTTTTAATATCAGTAAAATTGAATTCACAGGTGAGATATTTCGGTTATTAATTCGCCATCGAAATATTATACTTAGTTTTGAATTATAGTATAGATTTAGAAGTACCGAAAGCTCTAATTAATATAATTAAAAGCACATACGAGACTGTCAAATTAAGAGTGCAGATAGGAGGTCCAAGATCGGAAGAGTTTTCAATGAAAAAAGGTATAATACAAGGTGATAGCTCAAGCCCACTGTTGTTTGTTATTATTATGGACAAAATAGTGAAGTGAATAAAAAGACAAGGAGAAAAACTGGACACGATAATAGGGTACAGGAACATGGTACTAGTCAGACTAAGTAACCTACTACACGCAGACGATATCGTACTCATATCAAAATCGAGGAATAAAATGCAGAAACTAATTAACTTACTGGCAAGAGAAATAGAAAAGATGAAAATGACCATAAATACAGGGAAAACCAAAGTAATGATAGTAAATGAAAAACAGGGGAATAATTGTATGTATGTATGTGTGTTTTTTGGGGCGACAGTCACTGAGACCTAAAAGATCTATTGTGCCCCTTACTTCTACTCAGTTTCTGAGGGGAGTCTCAGGAACTAGTAGTTCCTTTAGTCCTATTTCCTGGAGGAATTTTAGGATGTCTGCAGGCTTCAGCTTGGGCAAATGTTCCTCTTCTATCCAGTAATCTCCCAGGTGCTGTGCTCTAGGATTCTGAGGTGCTGTGCAGTTGGAAAGTATGTGGATGGAGGTTTCTTCTTCCATTCCACAAAATCTGCATTCTTCTTCCTCCACTATTTTGAGCTTTTTCAGGTGCCCATTCAGGCGACAATGTCTCGTTAGGATCCCTGTTAAAACTCTTAGCGCAGTTTTACTTTGACTTATGCATTCTTTTGATTTCAACAGATTGTAGTCACCCAGAAGAGTCTTTGATTGTATAAGCCCTACTAGATCTTTCCAATGGTCAGATCTTCTCTTTATCTCGGCTTTACTTATTTCTTCCAATATTACATTGGGGCTGATTCTGCAAAAGGGTTCAGGCCCCCAGAAAGGTATTTCAGTCCCCCTCTCCCCCCGCTAGTTCATCTGCTATTTCATTTCCTTCTATTCCAATGTGTCCTGAAATCCATAGTAAGGTGACTATGTTGTTCTCGCCTAGTTCATTGAGTTTGTCTAGGCATTCCCACACCATTTTGGAACTGATTACACAAGAGCTCAGTGCTTTAATGGCTGCTTGACTATCCGACATTATGATAATCCTTTGTCTTCTGTATCCTTTATCAATATTGAACTGGGCGCACTTTCTTATGGCGTGGATTTCCGCTTGAAAGATACTTGGGGTTTCTCCCAAGCTTTCAGAGTGTTTGGTTCCTGGCCCGAACACTCCTATCCCAGTTCCTTCTATTGCTTTTGAGCCGTCTGTTTACCATTGAATGACATTCTTTCCAAGTCTGGTAATGGTATTTGGATCCCATTCCTTCTTGTTGCTCATTTCTGTAACGAATTTCTTTGAAAAGTTATACTTTTTAATCATACCGTTTTGTGGCATGTCCCAGGTTGTCTGATTCCTAAGAAGTGAGGAGGTGGTTTTTTTTTCAATGATTCCCTCTCTACTTAGTCTGTATCTTGTTCTTTCTGCGACACTTTCCACCACCATATGTAAAGGGGTGAGGTTGAGAATCACTTCCATGGCTGCCATTGGGCATGTTCTCATTGCTCCTGTAATGCATATACAGGCTAGTCTTTGAATTTCGGAGAGGGTTTCTCTCGTCGTCAATACGCTGGTTCTACTACACCACGCAATGGCTCCATAAGTGATGATTGGTCTCAATACGGCAGTGTACATCCAGCTTAGGATTTTCGGGTTACAACCCCAGTTTCTTCCTGCCAGATTTCTGCACACCATTATAGCCATTTTTGCCCTGTATGTAATCTCCTTTTCGTGTTTGTTCCACAGGAGTTTACTGTCTAGAGTTAAACCTAGATACTTGACTTCTTGTCTCTATTCAATCTCGTTCCCATCAAGTTTTATGGTTTTGAGGTTGAGTTTTCTTTTCTTAGTGAAGGCTGTCAGGATGGTTTTAGTGGGGTTGATGCTAAGTCCCACTTGCCTATACCAGCTATTTGTATAGTTCAGACCCTTTCGTACAATATCGCAAAGGGTGTTTTCGAATTTCCCCCTGGCTGTTAGACAATATCGTCGGCATTCGAACCCGGGCCGCCCGCGTGCAATGCGAGCATTCTACCACTGAACCACCAATGCTATATTCATAGCGTTTTCCATTGGCATGCACTTAGTTGGCACCAAGTTCAAGCGTATTCTACACCAGTGTACCGATATTTTGCACTGAGTGCAGGGTCAATGGAACACAGAAAAGTTGTCAGTTGTCATTCGTCAAATCAAGTTGGTTGTTTTGTGGTGGTTTTTGTTGTTTTGATTAAAAGCAGGTACAGTTTTATGTATACTTATCTAGTTGTTTTATTATTCAACATTAAAAATAATGAGAAAATTTTTATTGAAAGTACATTGAGAGATTATTCATTTCCTAAAACAACTTAATACTTCCAATCACTGGTTCAGTATTTGTAAAATACTCTCCTTATCACAATAATGTTACGCGAGCTGCAGCATTAATGTGCTCAATTAGTGCCCCCAGTGAAATTCCCATATGATACGACTATGGCTCCTCCGCCGTATTTTCAAGAATGATCTGGAATACGTAACATCTAGAAAAACCCGGCGCATCCACCAAAACTTCGAGTTCCAGAGGTTTCTAGAAATACATACGTGCGAGTATAAATAGGCGACGAGCATCGCAGCGGAGTCAGTTAGTCAGTTAGTGTTGATACTGAAAGAAAGTAATCGCGCCTCGATAAAGTGACTCTCATATAAATTATAGTTAGTGTGTGTTTAGTGTGACATATAAATTATTAAATAAGGACTGTATATGAATATAAATCTGTAAATATAAATTAATTGTAAATATAAATTAGAATAAACGTTACATTGGTGTCAGAAGTGGGATTAAAAAATAAATATACAGGAAGATGGCGCAGAAACTTTGTGAATTAAAAGTTTCAGAGCTTCGAAGAGAGTTGGAGGATTACGAATTGGACACAAGTGGGGCCAAGTCAGCGTTAGTGGAACGACTGAAGAATGCTATGATTAACAATGGATTGGACCCGGAAACGTTTGAATTCACCGACGAAGCGTCCGCCTCTATAACCTCTTCCATAAAAAAAATTTCGACGGATATAAAACACGAAATTTCGTCCATGGAAAGTAAACTTTCGGCGGACATAGAAAATAAAATGTCATCCATGGAAAATAAAATTTCGACGGAAATGGAAAATAAAATGTCTTCGATGGAAAACAAAATGTCTGATATTAAAAACGAAATTTCGTCAATGGAAAGTAAACTTTCGGCGGACATAGAAAATAAAATGTCGGACATGGAAAATAAAATTTCTGCCGTGGAAGAGAAGATTAAAAGAATGGGGCAAGAAATGGAACAAAAAATCAAAGAAATCGAAAGGAAGACTAGTCATCACCCGAATATTACAACTAGGCAAGCCCCGAACAACGACGAACTGGCAGAGAAAGTAGAGTTGAAACCGAAAAGGGAAAACGATATTAACAGCCGAGTGAAACTGCCAACATTCGATGGTAAAACGTCATGGCCGAACTATCTTAAGCAATTCGAGGCGGCATCAAAGGCAAACACTAGTTTTCCAATGGAATATGAAATACTGGTGCAGTGCAGCCAATGGAACACAAATATTGCACTCAGTTCAGATTCAGTGCACCCTAGTTTTGTCAATGGAAAACGCTATCAAATTCTATGCAAAGCTGGTATTCGCAGTGCCGGTGATCTACTTGAATTTGTTCGGATCAATTTTTACTATTTTACTATAATTATTTCCATAATTTTTTTTGCGCGATTAAGGGGTCTAGCACATTTACTTTTCGAAATACAGGGTGTTGAAATTTTGAAAACTTGAATGTTTCAATTCGATAACTTTAAAATGGATGGATAAATTAATTTGACATTTGGCAGGTTGTTTTTAAATGTAAAATGGCATATTTTGAAAGAAATTGTAGTTTGTGCAACTAGTGTGGATATGATGGCCATATCGCACGAGGACGAAGTTTGAGCACGACGCCGTAGGCGGAGTGCTCAATCGTTCAAGTGCGATATGGACAATTCACACGAGTCGAGCAGCATATTTTTTCTACGACCCTCTTAAGAAAAAATCTAGAAAATAAAAATTTCTATAAACTATAATACTTATAACTTCAAATTAAACATTTTACAATTCAATTTTATGTTTCCACTAATTTTGTGGTAAACGTACAGTTCTTGAATGTCCAATTTGTATAACCATTTTTTAGATATACGATGCTGTTATAAGTAGATGTTGCCAGTCGGACTCCCTCATGAAGGGTACCGTACCATTATCTATAATAATGAATATTCTGCTAAATATTTCATACGTCTACCTGTTGTTGTTATTATTATCAAGCAGAATAATTATTTTTAAAAATAAAAGTAACAATTTAAAAAAAAGTTTTCACGGGAATCGAACCCGGGTCTACGGCGTGAGAGTCTGGATTGCTTACTACTCGACCACTGATAAATATGAAAATTGTTTATCTATAACGTCGGATGTACCTATTACATAATTTTATAAAATCTGAGGTCCCCTTAAATACCCATTTTATTCTGTTTTAAGTATTTGTTGGTAATTTGTACGGATTATTTCTTTTAAGTTTATCTTTGTAAATGAATATTCTTGATCCAGTGCGCTTCTATGAGAAACTTTTTTTGACAAGTTATTTTGACGTTTCTTTTAAATTGAAAAAAGATGAATGACGGATACTAAACTCGAATGCTGATTGGTGGATTTCATATACGTTTTAGGATGTATATGAAATCATATCCGTTTAGTTAACTGATGGCCTACATTTCCATTTTGTAAACTGTGCATAATAGTAATTTGTACAACTTGTGTGGATATGGACAATCCATACGAGTCGAACATTATATTTTTTTACGATCCATTCAAGAAAAAATCTAGAAAATAAACATTTGAATATACTGTAAAATAAATATAAAATAAATATTTTTTGTGATAAACGTACAGACAATGTGGATCCAGTGTGGATGGTCGTCCGACATTGTCGATCCATAATGTGGACGCAGTTTTACAATAGTCGATTGTCGATCGATTGTCGAGGTTAAGGAGGTTAAGGAGGGAAATCCGGAGATGGAAAGGTAAAAGTGATATGGGTGGCCAAGGAAGACAGTGGAATGGAGGAAGAGATACAGATAATGTCTAGGGATAGGTACCCGATGGTAGCAGAAGAGGAGAGGAAATGGAGTGGATGAAGGTAGTACTCACTACGAAAAGGAAAGGGGTGCAACAACAATTTATCACTTCAGGGTTGTTGAATTGTATAATATCAAATTTAAAGTTTGTATAATATGCTGACTCAACAGCAATTTGCGTATGGCAGGAATTCCTGGACACCCTGTATCTCTATTTTACATTTGTTCCATATTTTGCTAGTTTATGTGATTTTAATCACTTGTAATACTTCATTTGCGTGACTGGAAACTAGAATACTGCCCTGTAAAATTTAATTATACATGTTCTTTTGTTCACATCAGGCATGAACTTCATATGAATAGGCTATAGTATTTTCCTTTCATCTCAACATCCTATAATAAACATTGCACTTTACACATTTTTCTTCAAATTTATGTCCAATTTCGGTTCTCTTAAGCTATTGCTGATTTTTTGCATGCAACTTCTATATTCAATTATGTTGAATTAATCCAGTTAACTTGAATTAAGTTCTTGATTAAAATTAGTTCAAGAAATGTCAGACAATCAAATTAAAAAATGTGAACTGAAACGATCGTAACTACTTCGAAAGCAAACTTTATACACTAATTAAATTTAAAATAAGTATATTTAACAATTGGACCATTTCACAATCTTGGTGTGAGCGTAAATACCACACTCAATATCCACAAAAGATTAATTTTGGGGTAGGTATAATACAATGGGGTTGAAATTGATTGTATCCTTTTTCACCGAAGGGAGCTTGGAAATAATTAGGTTCAATGGAATTTGCTATAAAAAGTTGTTTCATTCCCTTGAAATTTCAACATTTATCATGCCACTTATCAACTTCCATTGTTATTTATTACCGGGACATGCAATACTATTTTTCATTAACAAGTATAAATATGAAAATAATAAAATGTCGTTCAATTACACTTTGAATTTGAGTTATATAACTTTCAAGGAGCAATTATATATTATAACAAGCTCATATTTCTCGATAAAGCTGAGAGATGTAGCAGAAACGTTAAGGGGGTCGAAAGTAGCGATTAGTCTACAACAAAAATGATATTTGGATGTTTTCAACTTATTCTGCTGTCCTGAAATATATTTATTTATTTTTCGACTGTTAGCAAAGATCACATAATCCCAACCATCTCCAAAGTGTTACAGCTACTGATAGGACTCTCAAAGTGGCGCAACCGTACAAATAGGGGGCGCCACGGGTCAGTATTCCATTTATAAGTAGGTTATCTGTGCTGACGCTTTCGCGAGCGCCCAAATATTATGAATTCCAAGCCCTTGTAGCTGCTTCAAATTTAGGAATTCGAAAAAATCGATGAGCTATTAGCTATAACCAGATTATAAATTCAGTAAAATAAAAAAATGCAAGATGTCTATCACGTGTTAACTTATCATTGTCTTATAGATCTTGGTTCAATGTAGGGCAATGTTGTGAAAGTATGAAGTGTGCTAAACTGATGCCATCTGTCAATGGGTAGCTCAACTAAGTTTTGCGTAGAATTCACACCCAACAAAATTGACTTTTTCCACATCTTTTAAAGACATTTTTTTTCCATTTTAAATAAAATTTTCGGTTTCCTTAGGCGTATTTTGTCTTAAAGGTTGAAAATCTGGATAAAGTTTGGACACCTTGAATATAGGTCAGACATTGGTGTGATAAAGAAGTTTAAAGATACAATAAATGATAATGGATTCAAACAACTAATTGAGAAACCCACAAGAATTACCAAAAGTTCATCTTCGCTCATAGATTGGGTGGTTACGAATGATTTTACTTCAAATGAATTACCAAGGGAATTTCCTATTAAATCTGATCACGATTTTATTGGCATTGAGCTCTATGGGGTTGAAGACGAGAAAAGAGATCAGTTTATACAGGGTGGGGCAATCTTCTGACATCGGAGGATTACATTGTTGTGGTGAGAGATAGAACTTCATAGTTGTGTCTGAGCTAATACAGTTACTTAGGGCACATTTTGAAAATATTTTCGATTCTACATGGTGTTCCAAAACCACGTAGCAGCACAAACTTATATTTTTTTAAATGGAACGTACTATATTTTGTTTAAGAATCGAAAAGATCTCACCGAGAGCGTTACAAAAATATAGCACTTTAATATATTATAAGGGTGTTTTACAAAGATATGGCCAATTATTAGCAAAAAAGACCTCCTCTTTAACACTCTGCAGAACAGTAAATTAAAATAAATCAACATGTCTTTGTGTTCAAATGTCATACACACATCATTGGCTGTGCTCAGTATTAATTACTTTTTTCATCAGTGGCTTCTTTAATACAGGGTGAAACAAAACGCAAATTTAGCAATATCTCAAAATTTTCAAATGAATCACCCTATAAGTCTTCTTACAATTTGTTAGTACAATTAATAAACTTTCAAACGATGTAATAAACTTAGGGCATTAGTTAATGGAAAATCGTAGATATTTTATGATAATGGTCAAAAACAATTATTTTACATACACAAATTGAATGGTATTAAATTTTTACATGCAACATCTTGTGAATTTTAACATTTCTAAGGCATGAATTCTAATCGTAATTTTGGATGCATCTAAAATATCTTTGACTTCTACTCTTACCATTAGAGGAAGGGAAGAAGGAATTATGTTGGAAGAAATATTTTTGTTTACTGTAAGTAGGCTAATGTCATTATAGTAGGTACTAATACATATAAAAGCAGTTTGTAGTCTTTACGAAATAATTACTCAAGTCACCACAAACAGTATATCTTAGTTATGTAAAATGCAAGCTTGTAATTCGTTTTCCAACTTTTTCTATTTTTGAAAAACTAACAATTATGAAAACCAACATTATAAGAACACTCACATTTACATAAATGAACATTGACATTCTATAAAAAGTATAGTAGTTTATGCTAAGTGTTCAAAATGGCGATCATTTACTTCCATACAATTCTTTTCAAAAACGAGGATCTTACTCTTTCCAACATAGCTGGAGTTATTGTGGAAAATGCGTTACGTTTTATACACAAGTTGCTTGATGTATCCCCACAAAAAGAAATCCATCGGTGTGAGATCTGGAGATCGAGGAGGCCACGAAATTGGTCCACCACGTCCTATCCACCTGTCGGTAAAATTTCTGATATACAGATGCTCCATCGCTTGTTGGAACCACAAGTTAACTATTGTGTTTGAATCAACTTCCTAAACACAAACGAAGAATACAGCAATATCTCTTTGACATTTATTAGTAGATACTATTTTGATAGTAGCCCACTTGATATAATCAAAAATATGGCTTGATTATGTTTCGCCCATTCTCAAACAAGCCTATAATAACAATTCTTGAAAGTGAAACATGAATAAATATGAAATTTTTGGTAATTCCAGGTAGGTACCTACAGTATTAGCAAATATTTTATTTCATTGATTAGATATTGTAGATGCATCCAAAATTACGATTAAAATATATGCCTTAGAAATGTGTAAATTTACAAGAGGTTGCATGTAAAAATTTAATACCATTTAATTTGTGTATGTAAAATACTTGCTTTGACCATTATCATAAAATATCTACGATTTTCCATTAACTAATGCTCTAAGTTTACTACAACGTTTGAAAGTTCATTAATTGTACTAACAAATTGTAAAAAGACTTATAGGGTGATTCATTTGAAAATTTTGAGATATTGCTTGATTTGCGTTTTGTTTCACCCTGTATTAAAAGAGCCACCGATGAAAAAAGTAATTAATACTGAGCACAGCCAATGATGTGTGTATGACATTTGAACACAAAGACTTGTTGATTTATTTCAATTTACTGTTCTGCAGAGTGTTAAAGAGGAGGTCTTTTTTGCTAATAATTGGCCATATCTTTGTAAAACACCTTTATAATATATTAGAGTGCTATATTTTTGTAACGCTCTCGGTGAGATCTTTTCGATTCTTAAACAAAATATAGTACGTTCCATTTAAAAAAATGTAAGTTTGTGTTGCTACGTGGTTTTGGAACACCCTGAAGAATCGAAAGTATTTTCAAAATGTGCCCTCAGTAACTGTATTAGCTCACACAAAACTATGAAGTTCTATCTCTCACCACAACAATGTAATCCTCCGATATCAGAAGATTGCCCCACCCTGTATATAAAAGGAAGCCTAATGTAGAAAAAATAAATTTAGTAATAGCAGACTTATACAGTTAAGTTTGGGAAACAACATGAACTGATGCAAATCTGCTCTACAGAAACTTCCACAATAATGTAAAGGAGTCTCTCGATGTTTTTCGCCCAATGACAAGAATAAAAATTTTAAAAACCCCATGTATAAATCAGCAAGTAAGAAATTGCGTAATCAAGCTTATACAAAATTTAATAAGTACACCAAGTCGCCAATTGACTGGGAAGATTTTAAAATTAAAAGAAACAAAGTTACAAAAACGATTCGGGAACAAAAAAAAAGATTCACTACCAGGAAAAATTGACAATGCAAAAAATGATACTAAGAAAATGTGGTTAACCGTTAAAGACATTATAGGACAAAAAACCCAGAAACCTAATTTAGATAACATATATTTCGAGGGATATAATGACACAATACAGGAAAATTTTAATAATTTTTATAATGATAGCATAAAAAATATAGAAAGTAGTATAGACATAAAAAGTATCCAATAATTTGGCAACAACAAATAATGTATATGGATGAAATGAAAAGCTTGCGGGAAATTACATTAAACGAGCTAAGGAAGATTGTGTTTAACTTGAAGAATAAATGTACTAGTGATACCTGCTTCAATTTTAAGATACTTGAAGATTTATTTTGTGTTGTTGGTTACCCTCTATTTAACATAGTAAACACTATAATACGTAAGGGTGTTATACCAGATGATTTGAAGACAAGCGTGATAGTGCCAATTCCAAAAGTGCCATGTTCATCCAAACCGGAAGAATGCAGACCTATTAATCTTCTGTCTGTAGTAGATAAAATCATTGAAATAGTGCTAAAAGATCAGCTACAGCAGTTATTTGAGAAAAAATGGTCTACTGTACAAGGGACAGTCTGGATTTCGGAATCATCATTCTTATGAAACTTAGATACAATTTGTGTGTTCGAGGTGGGGAGGGGAGATAAATGGGGCGTTTGAAACTATAAATCGGAAGCAGCTTATTGATAAATCGAGAATTTATGGCATAACATCATCGGCATTACTACTTG
>CAJUYG010001667.1:57075-77875 GCA_910591675.1 Galerucella calmariensis | reverse complement strand
TTTGAGCGTTTTTAAGAGCCTATTTTGAGTTTTTTTATGCTTAAAAATCCATGCTCTAGTCATGACAGTAAAGATAATTTTGCAACACTCTGTATACGTTAAAAGATAACCGACCAGAATTTTGCTGCACTTTGTATATGTTAAAAGAATGTAGACAGTATGGTCAAAAATCTAATTAGAGATGTACTATCTAGATACCCTTTCAAATGGTCACTTGATTTTGCCTCGTATTTTTTTGTTGCACCCTGAATATGTTGAAAGAATGTTTGGTGTTTTTTCACTGATATGTCATAACAGTAGTGAACGTTAATGTCTTTTCAACGATACGTTAGTTGAATAACGATAATTTTGTATCATTCTGTATTATGAGAAAACCGAGTAGCTATGTGTATCGTAATTTAAAAGGATGTCACTTGTCTTTCTAATGATACATCCTGTATATGTTTCGTAGAGTGTCAACATGAGATCCTTTTGACAGCGTTACACCCTGTAGACGGTCTACTATCTAGATGTCCTCTCAAATGGTCACTTGATTTTGCCTCGTAATTTTTGCTGCATCCTGTATATGTTAAGTTTATCATCATAAGGACACAAACCGATTTTTGATTGCTCTACACTATTGTTTTTCCCATTTTTGCGGTAGATTGTTACTTCCTGTTACAATGATAGATAAACTTGTAACGTTCGTAGGAATTTCAGAAAAACAATTATTTGCAAAGTTTAAAAATATTATTGATAAAAAGAAATTATTTTTGTCAATAAAGTTTTGAGATGATTTAAAAGGTCTCCATTAGGACATGGGATATCAAATAGGTTCCAATTAAAGGGTCCGGCTGCAACAAGTTTTTTGGTGAACTCATTATATTTGTAGTATGTGGTGTTTTTGGAAAAGTGTTTCCGTCAATGGAATGCTCCTGTAACATCTGTGGGTAGTCCAGGGAAAATATCTTTTATTTGTCCTCTATTCTGGACAGTTTTCAAGTTCTTGTCAAATTCAATATGATTTTAGGTATAATTCAATTATTTTCCTCAAGTATTTGTAGAGCAGGAAAATCTGCTACATAGTATTTACGGTCATTGACTGCTATGAAATTATCTGAAGAATTTTGAAAAATTTGAATTACGGGACCCACTTCTTCAGGTAAATAATCATCGAGTATTTCTGGTTGCGAGGGAATAAGTTTCGAGTTCAAATCAATTTTCCATAGGGAATTTTCATTAATAATTTATAAATGGTAATTTTCAAATTCACCAGCCAGGGCAATGAACATATACTCCGGCGTCGCATAAATTTTTATCCGGTTCATTTGGTTGATGTCCAACTGTCTTTGTAATCGGTGGCAGCGCTGATGTGGGTTTGAAAGGAACCCTTTTTTGGTCTATAAAGAGCTTCAAGGGTCATTTTATCATCCTCATCCAATTTAGGAGCAATGTTGAATTGATACATTATTGCTGCCTCACACTGTGAGCAATTCCTAGGATATGCCCAATTTCATGAATTGATACCATAAGTAGACAAGTTCGATCGCCTGAAATCCCTCTAAACTTTTCATCACCATCAATATGAAGTACCATTTGACGTGACAACGTGGCATTTGACGTGACAATGTGACATTTGACGTGACAACGTGACGTTTGACGTGACATTTGACGTGACAACGTGACGTTTGACGTGACAACGTAACGTTTGACGTGATAGCGTGACGTTTAACGTGACAACATGACATTTGACGTGACAACGCGACGTTTGACGTGACAACGTGACGTTTGACGTGATAGCGTGACGTTTGACGTAATAGCGTGACGTTTGACGTGACAACGTGACATTTGACGTGACATCCAACAGTAGTGATATGTAGCAGAAGCAGGTCCATTTAGTTGGAGTTTATTTGGCATATCGTGTCCTGAAGAGGGTCTACTGAAGCAAAACAATGCTGTCAAGCATAGACCATAACAAAGTATTATAGACTCTCCCATTGAAAATATTCCATATATGATTAATGCATAATGACCTTGGGCGGGCTTGTTTCCTCCACTTCACACAACGCATTTAATTTCTACAGGGTGGTTATAAAATGGGGGTTCATCAGTGAGTGTTAAATAACTCAGAAGGACATCATCATCAACCATTTTTTATTTAACGTATACTGTATTACCGAAGATTTATTGAAAATATATTTTGAAGTGATTAGTTTTTATTGAAAAAACACCTTGTATATACACTCACAAGGATATTGCAATTTTCTATTTTATAACATAATATTTCACATTTTTTTTTTCACTCTGATAAAAGAATGTTTCGTATACTGGATATTAAGGCTTTTCAAACGATACGTCTTTCGTGCATTCTGTATATTCATCAACTTTTACATGAATAAAACAAAGACAGATACTAATATTACGCATGACAAAAACTAGATGGAGAATGTCACCTGATTTTTTCTTTATAGTCTTATGAAACACCCTGTAGAGACGTGATACCCTTTTTAATGATATATATCACTTGTCTTTGTACGATACACCCTGTTGAAAGAATGTTTGGTGTTTTTCAACGATATGTCACTTGTCCTGTACGTTAATGTCTTTTCAACATCAGTTGATTCCCGAAATATAATTTTTCAACACTCTGTATATGTTAAAAGAAGCGAGTAAGGTTAACGATATTCCGCTTGTCATATATATACTTTGTTTAAATTTTCAATGTACCTATGCATACTAGGCATCAATTATCCTGATAGATAAGGAGTTCCTAATTTTTGTTCCGTCCGTAATATCGGATAACTTCAGCGTAATACGTCATATTTATTTACAAAAATTCCTATTTGTTTGTCTTGGATGTTAATGTATTTTCAGCGATACGTTAGTTGATTCACTTTGCGAACAATAATTTTGCAGCACTCTGTATATGTTAAAAAGAATCGAGTAAGGTCAATGACATTCCACTTGTCATATATACTTTGTTTAAATTTTCAATGTACCTATGCATACTACACTTAGTCTATTTTACATCAATTTCCTGATATGAACCTGAGCCACATGACCTGGTACTTAGGTCGATCAACTTATAAATTAATTTATGCCATTTTAAGTTTTTAATTTCTTAAAACAATACGATATAAAATTGTTATAAGTATTATTAGAAAAACATCCTGTATATTCATCAACTTTTATATTACATGAAGATTGGAATTTTCGTTTTACAATTTTTAAAATAAAATATTGGAAAGCAAGTTATTGCATGCCGCAGACTATATTTACGTTCGAGGACAAGAAAAAGCCGAGTTTCTGCAAAGGAAATGTCACATTTTCGGTATTTTTCCACATATTGACGTTTGCAAATTTGATGGTACACCCTATGAAACTGTTTGATGTGTATCATTTGACGTGTCACGTGACGTTTCGACGTGTGTCATTTGACCTGACGTTCCATTCAAATCGGATGAAGCTAGGTGCTAGTGCCTTTATGGTAGCATTATTGCACATGCTTATACTCTCCATAAATTACATCACTTTCCATACATAATGCCGTTTGTTCCATTCAAATCGGACCAATAGTAACGAAGTTAGGTGTTAGTGCCTTTTTTGCGCTACTTTCAACCATCCCCGGTATATCTATACTCTCGATTACGTAGATTACCTCCGCACCGCCCCCGCGTTCACATTGCAGCAGCAATACCATTCTTCGCTAATAATATGCATGAGAGCTTATGGCAGCATGTGTTGAATGCCTTGCTATAGACGCGAAGGTTGTGGGATCGAATCTCACTGAAGTTTTTTTCAGATTTTTAAATATACAACAGGACTAAAAATGGCTGCCTTAAATTAAAACGCGCGCGCCGCTCTCTCTCTCTCTTACACATTGTCTCGCTGCTCTCTCTCTAACACACGGTTTTCCCATACTTGTTGTAGAACATACATAGACCATCTACTCACGACCACTTTAAAAGGACGTGAGGCAGTTCCTCGCATCTACCTGCGTTAATCCCTTTTCGAACGGAGGGTAGGATTAAGACAGGTCTGCAGTTCCTCACACTATTGTTTGTAGGGTAGCACAATAATGCACCTGTTTATAATAATTTGTCTTCAGTTTCAATTTCGTTTGCAATAAGTAAAGACGCAGCAAAAATGGAAGTGTCCTCTATGTACAGTTCGAAAGGGAGTGTTTTATTAATTGTTAATAATTATAAATTTCATGAGGCAAGAGTGTCCTTAAGTGGTGAAGTATGCTGGCGTTGCAGTCAAAAATCGTGTCGGGCAGTTATTTACACTGTGACAGATGTAAATTTAACTGTCAGTAAAAGTAATTTGTGCCACAATCATTCTGCTGATGAAACTATTACTCGACAGAAATTGAGCAACTCTGTGAAGAGAAAAGCGCAGGCAGATCTTTTTGAAAAACCGGCGAAAATAATTCATCAAGAATTAAAAACCAGCACTGATACTGAATCATTAACAACGGATGATTTAAATTTAATTCGCCGGAATATCTACATGGCTCGAAGACAAGTACTGCCGCCATTACCAAAAACCACACAAGAAGTTTTTGCGACACTGGACAAAATGCAGCTACAAACTAATAAGGACGAAAATTTTTTATTATCATCGGACAATGAAAATGAAATAATAATTTTCTCGTGTTTTACCAATTTAAATTTCTTGTGTCGTGTTGAAAACATTTACATGGACGGTACATTTAATTATTGTTCAAAATTTTTTTACCAATTTTTCACGATTCATGGATGCAATAATGGGCATTATGTTCCATTAGTTTTCTGTTTACTACCTAACAAGCACACAGATGTATATGTGAAAACATTTGAAAAAGTTACCAAAATTTGTGATGATTATAATTTATTATTACGGCCAAAAAAAATTGTGATTGATTTTGAACAGGCAATTCATAATGCAGCAAAATCAGTGTGGCCTGTTGCAGAAATTATTGGCTGTAGATTCCATTTGGGTCAGGCGTGGCTTCGGAAAATTAATTCAATTGGTTTAAAGACAGATTTTCAAAATAAAAATTCTGAAATAGGAAGTTTTTTAAAATTATTCTTTGGCTTGCCATTTTTAAATTGTGAGGATGTGGGTGATGCTTACGTAGAATTATTTGAAATGGCGCCTACTAATAATAAAGTGCTAGAATTTTGTGACTACATTGTAGATAATTATGTTGACGAAACTTCACATTTTCCTCCGAGAATTTGGGCCTCAGAAGTTAACTTCTTGCAGAGGACCACTAATGCGTGCGAGTCATTTCATGCAAAATTTAAAAGTTTTTTTTATGCGTCACACCCAAATATTATACAATTTACAAAAATACTTTTAGATCTTCAGTTAGAAATTTATGTAAAAATAAACACTGCAAATAGGTTTGTTAAAAAATATCGCAAAGAAATTGTAAAAAAAGAAAATTATATCAAATCTAAAATTGAGGAGTACAAAAATAAAAAAATAGATAAAATTACATTTTTAAAAACTATGGCAATTCAAAGTGTACCAAATTAATTAAGTTTTTTTATTTAATTTTTATTTATATGGGTTTTTATTTTTGTTTAGGTGTTTTTATTTATTTCTTCTGCTGCGGTGTGTTTCTGTTTGTTTATTTCATATGTATTTGTTCTGTTTGTTTCTTTTTTATTTTGTATTTTATTGTTATTATTTGACAAAAATATAATTTCATATTGAAACATTTACTAGCAATATGTAAATATTACCTAATCAAAATCCCTCGCACTGTCATTGTGAACCTTGCTACCTGATACCTAATCCCTTACCCTTCGTATGCTGCGAGGAACTGAACACAAATTTTGTACCTACCTGTTAATGTGCGAGGAACTAGACGACTCGCCTTTAAAATTATGGATTAAAATGTGACCGCGGGAGCGAACTGGTATGTACCCGTTCGATTAACCGGCAGATTTAAACCGTTCTTTCGTCACCTCGTGGACCAAGTTATTTTTTTCATTGTCCTAACAATAGTTTTCTTAAGTATTTCCTTTAAATCCAAAGGGTACCTCGAACTTGCAAGAGGCTTGGCCACAACTTGTTCGATTAACCGGCAGATTTAAACTGTTTTTTCGTTACCTCGTGGGCCAAGTTATTTCTTTCATTGTCTAAATAATAGAGTTTTCTTAATATTTCCTTCGAATCCATAGGGTACCTCGAACTTGCAAGAGGCTTAGCCACAACTTGTTCGATTCACCGGCAGATTTGAACCGTTCTTTTAGCACTCTACTTTATTACCGTCATATTAATAGCTTCCCGTGTCTCTATTGAATCCGAAGGGTTTCTTGAACTTGCAAGAGGTTTAGCCACAACTCGTTCAATTACCCGGCAGATTTAGACGTTCGTTCCGTGGTTCAATATATTTTATTAGTAGCTCCACGTGTCTTTATTGAATCCGAAGGGTTTCTTGAACTTGCCTGAGGCTTAGCCACAACTTGTTCGGTTACCCGGCCGATTTAAGTTGTATTTGATAAACTGACCGGCCTCGGCCGTTTCGTCCGTTACTATATTTTCCTCCTTTATTTGGCTCATCCCTGTAGATAAAAGAACCACGGAGTATTAATAGACTAGACTAGAGGATTAAAATCCTGTTTCATTTCTTTATCAACCATAAACTATTAACTAAAGGATCGATATTTGAAACATCCGTGTTGTAAATTTGATAGACAGATAGGTAAATTGTAAAGGTAAATTCAACAAGACCCCTGGAATTTTCCGTAACCTCCATCTGAGGCTATCTGGAACTCTTGACGCTTAGGGTCAAGGGGCCGTGGAGCAAACCACGTTAAAAATCTGGCGCCGAGCATTCCGTCGAAGGATTTAAAGTCAAGGGTGGCCATAGTGACGTGTTCGTGTGGCAGGAGCCACGTAAAGGAAGAAAACGCGTCACAGTTTAAATATAATAACCTTTTAAACAGATTTAATTCCGTTCTTCCATCTTTAACGGGGGTTTGTTAAATTTTTGGAATAGTTTCTCAATTACTAGAAGAAAACAAAATATTGGAAAAATGACCCTTCTAAAATTCAGGACTCAATTAATCTTCGTTTGAAATATACAAATGTTCAATATTTATTTTATATTACTCAAGCTTTCAATTTAAAAACTTAGCATGGAGTCGGTTTAACGGTAGGAAACATATTATAAACACAGCACACCCTCTAGCAGTTTAACTCTCATCTACAATTTGTATCCAAGTTATAATATCGTGCCCGGCCGCTTGAGAGCGTATTAGTAGCGTGACGTTGCAGAATCGCCCAATCGGAGGACGGAGGAAACGTAACGTGAACTGTCAATTATTGAAAGTTACAAAATGGTTACAAACATGTTTATACTGTGATTTTTACTAGTTAACCGTCAACTTTTCAGTTGTGTTTATTTGTTTCGCCTGTGCTTCCGTTGATTATCGTTGAATTGATTAATTACAGTTAAAGTTTGTATATTTAGTTTATATTTTTAGTGAATTTAGTGGTTTAGTTCAGTATTTTAGTTTATGAACATTTAATTGTTTGTTGTATTATAAGACAATTGATATTTTTGAAAAGTAGATAGGTACTTAGTATAATATATAATATATAAGCAAGACCTATGGCATCTCGTAAAACAACTTGTTGTGTTCCTGGTTGTACGGATAAAACAAGTAAGAGGCATCGTTTCACCAAAGATCCCAACTTATTAAATATTTGGATGGAGAATATAAACAATCCTGTTTTAAAGGAGAAAACTCGGGTCCGGTGAACTATAGGGACACACGATTCTTTGACTGATTTTGTGAAAAATCGATAGTACTCACCTATTTTGAAGATTATCCGTTGAAAAATTTGCGGGTTATACACAATTTACAGAGAAAAATCCAATAAACGATTTTTTTTCTCCACTTGAGCCATCACTTTTTGGCCCGATATGTTATATAAAAAACAGTTTAACTGTATCGCACTGTACAGGAGAGTGATCAACATCTATTCTCGCTATCTATGAAAAAAAATTCAGTCAGATTCTTCATAACATCATTTAAATTCATTCATGTCTGAATAGCCAACGAGTGAACATCGTTAACTGCTACTCTGACAACTTTTACGTTTTTTAACGTGTTTACTTTGATATAATCAAAATAGTTGTTTTTTTGTGAAATACTGTGTAAATAATAATCAACATGTGATCATTAACAATCAATTAGTGTTATGGTTCTATAAACTGCAAATTCTTACTATTAGTCAGTTGGACAATTGAATTCTCCAGTGGCGTAGCGTTACAATCATCAGGTAACTGATATATTCCTTTTATATTATCCACAGAGTCCTTCCGGGACGTCTGTCGCATTAATAAAATTATTGTGAAAAGGTTTTGGCAACCAGGACCATTCACAAAAATGAACTCCAATAACATGCAAAATCAAATGTCTTCATCACAACCTATCACAACTAACCGCACAAAATCTTATATTGCTGCAACCCTAACTAAACCTCCTCCTACTTTTCCAAATAGGGATCAAGCCATTATCTTCCATGCTTTTCCCAACACCGTTCTTTTTGAGAATGTTAAAGCTGTAGGAGATATTGTTACCCCCAAAAATATTACCTTTGCTTCACGAATATCGAATAACCGTATTTGCATTTATCTATCCTCGAGTAGTATCGTCAATGACCTTCTCAGTACCCATCAGAGCATTTCCATTAACTCCACAAATCTCCCTATCCGAAGACTTATTACACCGGCAAAACGTATTCTCATATCCAATGTTTCTCCCAACATTCCTCACTCCATAATTGAAAAAGCTCTGGAAGATATTGGACTACAGTTAGCTTCCCCTGTTTCGTTTGTAAAATGCGGCGCACTAGGGGATGAATACGCTCACATTATGAGTTTCCGCAGAGTTTCTTACGCTATTCCTGACAATGAAAACTTCTCCGTACAAACATCTCTCCTAATTACTCATGATAATACACAATATACAGGGTGGGGCAATCTTCTGACATCGGAGGATTACATTGTTGTGGTGAGAGATAGAACTTCATAGTTTTGTGTGAGCTAATACAGTTACTTAGGGCACATTTTGAAAATACTTTCGATTCTACAGGGTGTTCCAAAACCATGTAGCAACACAAACTTACATTTTTTTAAATGGAACGTACTATATTTTGTTTAAGAATCGAAAAGATCTCACCGAGAGCGTTACAAAAATATAGCACTCTAATATATTATAAGGGTGTTTTACAAAGATATGGCCAATTATTAGCAAAAAAGACCTCCTCTTTAACACTCTGCAGAACAGTAAATTAAAATAAATCAACAGGTCTTTGTGTTCAAATGTCATACACACATCATTGGCTGTGCTCAGTATTAATTACTTTTTTCATCGGTGGCTCTTTTAATACAGGGTGAAACAAAACGCAAATCAAGCAATATCTCAAAATTTTTAAATGAATCACCCTATAAGTCTTTTTACAATTTGTTAGTACAATTAATAAACTTTCAAACGATGTAGTAAACTTAGCATTAGTTAATGGAAAATCGTATATATTTTATGATAATGGTCAAAGCAAGTATTTTACATACACAAATTAAATGGTATTAAATTTTTACATGCAACCTCTTGTAAATTTTAACATTTCTAAGGCATATATTTTAATCGTAATTTTGGATGCATCTACAATATCTAATCAATGAAATAAAATATTTGCTAATACCGTAGGTACCTACCTGGAATTACCAAAAATTTCATATTTATTCATGTTTCACTTTCAAGAATTGTTATTATAGGCTTGTTTGAGAATGGTCGAAACATAATCAAGCTATATTTTTGATTATATCAAGTGGGCTACTATCAAAATAGTATCTACTAATAAATGTCAAAGAGATATTGCTGTATTCTTCGTTTGTGTTTAGGAAGTTGATTCAAGCACAATAGTTAACTTGTGGTTCCAACAAGCGATGGAGCATCTGTATATCAGAAATTTTACCGACAGGTGGATAGGACGTGGTGGACCAATTTCGTGGCCTCCTCGATCTCCAGATCTCACACCGATGGATTTCTTTTCATGGGGATACATCAAGCAACTTGTGTATAAAACGTAACGCATTTTCCACAATAACTCCAGCTATGTTGGAAAGAGTAAGATCCTCGTTTTTGAAAAGAATTGTATGGAAGTAAATGATCGCCATTTTGAACACTTAGCATAAACTACCATACTTTTTATAGAATGTCAATGTTCATTTATGTAAATGTGAGTGTTCTTATAATGTTGGTTTTCATAATTGTTAGTTTTTCAAAAATAGAAAAAGTTGGAAAACGAATTACAAGCTTGCATTTTACATAACTAAGATATACTGCTTGTGGTGACGAGTAATTATTTCGTAAAGACTACATACTGCTTTTATATTTATTAGTACCTACTATAATGACATTAGCCTACTTACAGTAAACAAAAATATTTCTTCCAACATAATTCCTTCTTTCCTTCCTCTAATGGTAAGAGTAGAAGTCAAATATATTTTAGATGCATCCAAAATTACGATTAGAATTCATGCCTTAGAAATGTTAAAATTCACAAGATGTTGCATGTAAAAATTTAATACCATTCAATTTGTGTATGTAAAATAATTGTTTTGTACCATTATCATAAAATATCTACGATTTTCCATTAACTAATGCCCTAAGTTTACTACATCGTTTGAAAGTTTATTAATTGTACAACAAATTGTAAAAAGACTTATAGGGTGATTCATTTAAAAATTTTGAGATATTGCTAAATTTGCGTTTTGTTTCACCCTGTATTAAAGAAGTCACCGATGAAAAAAGTAATTAATACTGAGCACAGCCAATGATGTGTGTATGACATTTGAACACAAAGACCTGTTGATTTATTTTAATTTACTGTTCTGCAGAGTGTTGAAGAGGAGGTCTTTTTAGCTAATAATTGGCCATATCTTTGTAAAACACCCTTATAATATATTAGAGTGCTATATTTTTGTAACGCTCTCTGTGAGATCTTTTCGATTCTTAAACAAAATATAGTACGTTCCATTTAAAAAAATGTAAGTTTGTGCTGCTACGTGCTTTGGAACACCCTGTAGAATCGAAAGTATTTTCAAAATGTGCCCTAAGTAACTGTATTAGCTCACACAAAACTATGAAGTTCTATCTCTCACCACAACAATGTCATCCTCCGATGTCAGAAGATTGCCCCACCCTGTAGAATATTTGGATCATCTGATAAGCTTGAATGTTTCTTATGCAAACAAGCAGGACATACTGCCGACTCCTGCACCAATGCTCCCACTTCCTTAACTCAAGATGACCTACCTCCTCCTGCCAACTCTATGTCACAATCTACGGTAAATATTTCCCCAGATGGTGCTCCTAGACAACTCACATTACCAAATGCTCCTAAAGAAACTGAGATAACACAATTATCAGCCTCTAACTCATGGACAAAAAAGGGCCATATCAACTGATAGTAATGTTGATACCCCTCTTCAACTCACACCAGAAATCACACCTGAATCAACAATAAATCAAATGCTTCCCCCTTCACTTACTAATCCTAGTACCTCTGCTAAACATCTAAAGAAAAAATCCAAAACAATCTCTGATCATTATAAATTAACACCCAGCACTCAAAAAGCAATGCACGCTATTTACGAAAAAAATCCCTCAGATCTCACTCTTACAGAAACCCAGTTCACAGCTTTCTTAGAAAATACACATGGAAATGTAGACCCTCTCAAGGAAGCTCTAGTATTCACCTCTAACACCCAAGGGTTACTGAATGACATATCGCTTCTTTATTCTGAAACGAAGGAAAGGTCCCTCCAAAACCGCCTTACAAGAATTAGGAAAAAAATCAAAAAACAAACAAATCCTGAAGACTCTGATGATATAAGCGTTTCCTCTGAATATCAAACTGACGAAGAATACAATACGCAACAATCCGAATACCTGCAAAAATCCTCACAGCCACCCTTATCACCCCTAAGTCTAGTGCCACCTTCAAATTAATTCAATGGAACTGCGATGGATTCTTTCCTCGATTAGAAAGAATCCAACAACTAGTTGTTGATGAACTGCCTGAAATATAATGCCTTCAGGAAACCAACACCAAAATATCAAAGCTCCCCAAATTAAAAAACTTTGAAGCATATCACTTTATCCGCACCGACTGTATTCGTGCCAGTGGCGGCACATCAATCTTTATTTCAAGCGAACTATTTTCGTCGCACCTCCCACTTACAACAGATCTTCTACTTGGTGCCCTAATAAGCTCACTTAATAATAATAATACCCACTTAAAGATACAGAGCTATTAAACATTATCTACCAACTTCCCACCCCATATATTCTAGTAGGTGATTTCCAGGGCCGGATGCTCCCGTGTTCCATTTTCCGTCCGTCGTGCGCATGACGTCACTCAAGACCTTTTTTGTATTGCTGAGATAGCAGTTTTGTATGTTTTTCTCTATTTACGCGTTTATTTAATTAGTTACAAAAAAAACTGTAGATACGAATTATGTTCCAAATGAGCTGTTCTATACCCTGATGACATGAAAGTTTTGAAATTTGTAATACTTATCACTAAAAACTCTTTTTTAACACTGAAATTTCTCTTCGAAGTATTAAAACGCGATTCTCATGAAAACGGTGCAAGATAGAGTAAACTGATAAAGGAACTAATTTGTAGAGCACAATATTTACTACAACACTAGTCTAGGAGGGGAATGCGAGATTGAATAAAAACGCGAAAACACTTTATAAAAAGAGGACTTTTATTCATGCAGTTTTTACACAGGCATATTTCTTCATTTAAATAGTTAAAAAATAGTGAATACCGGATTTCAAGATCAAATTTCATTTCCTACATATCACGTATTCTACATTTCATTAATATTTAATAATTAACAACTCACTCATTCTTTTTCTTATTTGTTGGGAATTAAAACACAATATGTTTTTGTATTTTTTATTTCGACGTTTCGGTAGCGTTCCATCTACCGTTGACAAGATAAATTAGATTTTTAAACAATTTTTGGTCCCTATCAGACACAACGAAAAAATTTGACAACTACACAATCAATAATATTTTGAACTTTGTTGTCAAATTCAAGGTTCATTCACAGTAGATCATATCTCTGGTAAATCGTAAAATATTTCATTTTATGACATTGTATCAATATGATAGTCTACTAGGAATGGGATCCAGTGAAGTGCACGTTCCAGGAACGGTTTTATTAGGATAGCGCTTTTTTGCTTATTTCGGAAATGTTCTTAATAAAGCGCGTGTAAAGCCTGTGTAAAAACTTCATAAATAAAAGTCCTCTTTTTATAAAGTGTTTTCTCGTTTTTATTCAATCTCGCATTCCCCTTCTAGACTAGTGTTGTAGTAAATTTTGTGCTCTACAACTTAGTTCCTTTATTAGTTTACTCTACCTTGCACCGTTTTCATGAAAATCGCGTTTTAGTACTTCGAAGAGAAATTTCACAATGTTAAAAAAGAGTTTTGAGTGATAAGTATTACAAATTCCAAAACTTTCATGTCATCAGGGTATAAAACAGCTCATTTGGAACATAATTCGTATCTACAGTTTTTTTTGTAACTAATTAAATAAACGCGTAAATTGAGAAAAACATACAAAACTGCTATCTCAGCAATACAAAAAAGGTCTTGAGTGACGTCACGCGTCTTATTAGGGACCACCGCAACATCCTATCTTCGGTGTGTTTATATCGTGGGTGATTTCAATGCCCACAACACCATGTGGGGATCCAACTATACATTCGGTAAAGGTAAAACTATTGAAAGAGTAATTGATTGCACAGGTTCCTGTCTACTGAATACAGGCTCCAGTACACATTTCAACTTTTCATCCGGAACTTTCTCCTCAATAGATCTGAGCTTCAGTGACCCTAAATCAGCTACTCTACTAACTTGGCAAGTTGCCGATGACATTTACGACAGCAATCACTATCCTATCTTCTTATCGTCCAATAAACCAAATACTCAACAAAGTTCAACCAGGACCTACTGGCGCCTAAACAATGCTGACTGGACCAGTTACACAACTGTAACAGATACCACTTTATCCACCCTCTCGTTCTCTGACAATACAGACAATAACTTGTCGTTAATTACAAGCGCCTTACTTTCAGCTGCCAATACGCACATTGGAAAAAATGTTATTTCATACAAACGGAAAACAGTTCCCTGGTGGAATACCTCTTGTCAAATTACTGTAGATGAACAGAAGTTGGCACTTAAAAATTATCGTATAAACAAAAGCCAAGAAAATCTTTTAAAACTGAAAAAAGCCAGAGCCAAGACTCGATATACCATAAAACATAGTAAAAAATCTTCTTGGAGATACTATGTGTCCTCAATCAACGGAAATACTAATCCCACTGTTCTATGGAAAAAAATTAGACAAATTCAAGGAAACAATAACAGTCTCAAAATAGCCAATCTTATCTCTAACAACACTGTAATTAGTGAGAATCAAGAAATTGGTGAAACTCTGGCCAGAAATTTTTTTGAGAAATTCAGAAGCAAAATCAACCCCAACCTAATTGAACCATTGATTACCACACCTCCTATACCTTCTACCATAACAACTCAAGACATCACTTATCTAAACTCTTCATTCTCTCACACAGAACTAACTTCGGCTATTCAATCCTCCAAGAACAATGCTTCTGGTCCTGACGATATTCCCTATCCTTGGAAGGCCAACGAAAACTTCTAGAAATGGACAACTTATTTTGGACTTCCAACACTTTCCCCAACCAGTGGCGAACCTCAGTCATAATTCCCATTAAAAAACCAAATCAAGCTGTCACCTCGCCCAGTGCATACAGACCAATATCATTAACATGTACCATGTGCAAGATCTTTGAAAAAATTATTATTAAAAGGCTTTTATGGTACTTTGACAAACATAATATAATTTCTAAAGAGCAGTCAGGCTTCAGAAGAAATCGCTCAGTCCATGACAACCAAGTACTTCTTCAAACTCATATTTCCGATGCATTGAACAAGAAACAAGAATGTATTACCGCTGTTTTTGACATTGAAGGTGCATTTGATACCATAAGCAGACACTCTATTCGCTGTGTGTCGACCGTTGGAGGGGATAGGCGAAACTATCCCAGCGCGCGCAGTGGTGAATTTCCGCAATTCGGTCGAAGGATAATGTGGTATATTGTATGTAAATAAAGGGGAAAATGGGGCACGACAGTTGTTGTATTGTTAATTGTAAAAATACAGGATGGAATAACAGTGATGTGAAATATTACAAGTTTCCTACTGCGCAACACAAGCTGGTACAAAGGAAAAAATGGATTGCAGATGTAAAAAGAGTAAAGTTAGTGTCTTAACCTTACTTCAAAATACAGTGTACACTGATACAGTATTCTATACGTCATGTTTTCTCCATCAATTTTATGTAGTTTGTTTATTTTTTCATAATAGTTATTTATGATATGAGTGTTAAAAGTGAGGTTTTATTTTGTGAGTGAAAACGTTTGTGAAATGAGCGGAGCGAATTGAACAATTTCACGAACAAAATAAAATCACTTTTAACACAAATACCATACAATGTTTTTTGTACAACTTCCCTATTTTGATAATGAAACGAGCGACTTTGCAATGACAATAAATTCAAAATGCATTTTAGTATTCAAATAATCAAAAGATTGTTGTGAATGGCAGACGTTGCCAACGTTATGATTACTAACAAATGAGAAAAGACGCTGTCATTTGAATTTCATTCCTGTCCAGTTTTCGTCACAGGGCATTAATGTTAGTAATTGTTCTAGTTTTGCGATTAATATTAATGTTCATAAGTAATGATTGTTAAATATTGATAATAAAAATTTGCAATTGCTGAATTTTTCTCATCTGATTTCATCATAAGAAAATGGAGTGCTAAAAATATTTTTAACACTAGTGTTAAAGTATTTTTAACACGCTGCTATGTAAACAATCGTTTTTAACATTGTTTGCTATCATTAAAAGTGTCACTTTTAATGACAGTTGTACAAAATAGTTATTTATGTAACTAGTGTGTAAAGTAGCCTTTTTTTTGACGAATGTGAATATTGTCGCATGAGCCGCAGGCGAATGCGACAATCACATGAGTCGAAAAAAAGGTCTTTACACACGAATTGCATACAATATTTTTTCTACTAGCGAATATTTAATTGAAATACAAAAGTTTAATAGTAATTTTCTTTACGCACTAGTGCGTAAAGTAAGTTAAATTTTTCTTTAGAGTCTTTTTATAATAATCTAAAATAACATTATAGTTTTCTAAAAAAATTCAATTCCTGAATATAAAATACAATTGCTTACTCTAGGTATAGTCGGAAGATCTCAATTTAAATTTTAAATGTCAGATTCAATTCACAAAGAAATGTCAGTCACTCACCGCCAACTTATACCTATTTACCGTATTATTTCCAGTACTTAATAATTATTTAACAATAATAATTGTTAAATAATTATTAGGTTATTTTACCGAATTCTATAGGTTTCTATCTCCAATTTATGAAAAAAACTTTCATTTAATATCCGTTTATTATACCTATATTTTTATAAGACTGGATATCTATAACTACATACATATTGGAATTTTTTCTTTACGCACTAGTGCGTAAAGTAAAACTCTTTTCGCACTAGTGCGTAAAATGAAGTTTTACGCACTCGAAAATGTGTCTAAAGTACGTACTTTACACACGGTAGTAGAAAAATACATTTATTATAAATCACATTTGTGTGCAATCGATACACATATAAAGAAGCAGCTCATGTCACTTGGAATGTCAAATGGAATAATCGATTTTTATTAATGATTTCAGGCAACGTTTATCTTCATTGATCCTAACCTACAAAGCTACACTTAACATAAAAAAATACATTTTAAAAACGATTACTTACCCAGTTGCTTATAAAATACTGAACATTATGTCATTAGGCACTTATATTTTTAAATTATTTACATTGTGAAAGTTAAAAGGCTCCCTATCTTTATAATAATTGTTGCTTCCATAAGCTTTACGTGTTAATGCCTCCGACGTAACTTGCGTATTTAAGCCGCGAGGGGGCGACAGTAGGTACGCACAGCGAATAGCCAGTTTGTCGAATTTAAGATAAAGACACTCCTGTATTTTGTTTATTTCTTGGTGAACCTACATATTGGAATTTTTTGCAGTCATCTGAGTGTTTAAAAATTTGTGCACTTTGTCATAATTCTGGGATATACATCTTATATTTAATATTTAAATATCCCGCCCTTATGCCCGATTTCACCTACCGTTTCTTAAAGTTAGGTAATACCTAAATCGGATTTAGGAATTTCTAAATGCGCGTGGTCCAACGTAAATTGCGTTTAGAAATTCCTAAATTCGACTTGGATATTACCTAACTTTACGAGACGGTTGGTGAAATCGAGCATTAGTTATTTCATATTTCCCGCTCTTTTAGTTATTCTTCTTCTTGCTCCTTTTTTGAGCTATATTCCGAGGGATAATTTACCCTTTTCTTGTATGTCACAGATTTCTTTAGTTCTGTGCTCCATGTATACTATTGCAGCGCGCGGCGGGTGGGCTCAATACTAATATTTTAGATCTGAGATTTAGTAAAGGAGTTAGCCTGCTAGAGGGTGTGCTGTGATCATAAAATGTAACCAGACATTATGGTTAGTATTTGACAATAGGTGACAGTACTCTCATATGACAGTTTATATTAATAATTCACAAAATATCCAAAACTTTGCAATGGATCTCCTGCCCCTAATTCCAGAATCTTTGACTCATCATGAAGTGGCATCTAGCATAAGAACTAATCTTCAAACTGAACTAGATGGAAATATTTATTGCAAAGATGTTGCCGAAAATTACTTGCAAAGTGTTCATGTTAAAGAAGCGGGATATTTAGTAGAAAATGCAAAATCAGTAATAGATGTAAGTAGAATAGCCATTGTTTATTTTCAATATACTATTTTTTATTGTCGCTATATTATAGCATTTCTTTATTACTTATACAACATAAGTACTATATTTTTATTTATTTATTGGCGATATCATAATAATATGTAAATAGACACTGAAGGCATGGATAATCAGTCAATAGGGTACACGCATATTCCATATTTTGCTTAGATATTAATTTATAATGGTAAAGTTGATATCAAAGATGACTAATATAATAGGAAATAAACCAGTTTCCATTGGAAATTACTTCCAAATTTTAAAATAAAATTCAAATTTTATTGCAGTCTCCGACCACGACCCGAGGATTTCCGAACGCTACCGATTTTACGTGTGATGTCATATCATCTCTTGCTTCATGCTTGTTTACTTTTGTCAATGTCAATATGTCAATATTAGGTTATGTGTAGTTTTGTGTTTATATTGTAATTTAATCAACTATTAATTGCTTCATCGGCGTAAAAATATCATTTATATGTTTGTTTGAGACCATTACGTGTTTGCGTGTGCTCTTTTTTATTTATAAAAGCCAACGTAAAGTGGAAAGTGGACATAAATATTCGATATTTCCGAGGATATTTTAAAACTTTTGGAAGAATCTAAAAAATCTAGTTTAGTGGTACAACGCGGATTTTGATGAAATATTTTTTCTAAGTTAATTCGAGGTCGCTGAACACAAAAATGAGAAAAAAAATGTGCGCTCTCTTACCAAAAACGAGTTATGAATTTTTGAAGATGTGTTGAGATGAGCACTGCACTGGTTTTATTGACACATTATAACTTTTATAATGATGTGTTATAACTGCTACACAATGTAAGTGATACACTATATTTGCTTTTTACGATATTAATCTCACACGCACATTAAAAATAACACTATGATATTAATATATATCTCTTGCAAATTCTTTTTTAATTCCATAATTATATATTTTGAATTTTGACGTTTCCCTCTAATATAATGACTGACAGTGACACATAAGCTTCGTCTGTTTCCTTTTGGCCGTAAAACTTGTACCCACTAGCATATTCAGCCATTATTAGTTACTTGAAAAAAAGTTGCTGAATATTTTCGATGTGCATTCATGTGGAATAAAAATTATTAGACACTTTTTCGAGAAGGGAAGGAAATAAACATGTATGTATATAGATAGACATGAATATCAAATGATTTTTATTTCATATTATGTTTTCCAAAAAGGGAAAGGGAAGTCAGTACACAAGAGCTTATTTACCCGACTCGTCACCAACGTTGTCAAATTTAGTAGTAACATAACAATATTGAAGTAAATATGTGAATATCAGAAAATAAGAAATAGAAAACTAAAAAAAAAACAAGAAAACCCAGGTCCAAACCCGGTTGATCAAAGTGTAACGATGTATAAAAATATCAGAAAATAAGAAATAGAAAACTAAAAAAAACAAAAAAAACCAGGCCCAAAACCGGTTGATCAAAGTGTAACTATGTATAAAAATATCAGAAAATAAGAAATAAAAAACTAAAAAAAAAACAAGAAAACCCAGGCCCAAACCGGCGCGCATTCATGTGGAATACAAATCATTAGATACTTTTTCGAGAAGGGGAAGGGAATAAATATTCCCCTTTCTTCATCTCTCCACCTCGAATTGACTGACTTGATGGTAATCAAATAATTACAGATATTCAGCAACTTTTTTTCGAGTACCTAACTAATGAGGGCTGAATATGCTAGTAGGTACAAGTTGTACGACTAAAAGGAAAGAGACGAAACTTATGTGTCCGTCATTATATTAGAGGGACCACGCTTTCCGACTTGATGTTTGGAAGTTTAAATTTTCAACGGTTTCACTCCATTTTTGTTGTCTTGCTGCATTTAGGCTATGAAGTAGTTGGTCTGCGATTTCTTGATCACCGGTTTCTAGGAAGTTTTGATATAGTTCTTCACTATTTCGAGACCATCCAGGGATATACTCTTTCCGGTAACCTCTTGGTATGCACTTCTTAGCTGTGCTAATTACTGCCCCAACAAACCGGCCGTAGTTTTTACTCGTAGGCGGTATCCATCCTAAGCATTTATCTAGTTCCGATGAAAATTGCTTCCAATCAGCTCGCTGAAAGTTCCATCTAGGTCTTGGGATGGATCTAATTAAAGGTACTTGGGTTCCGATCTCTAAGATAATTGGGCGATGCTGGCTGTGGGGAAATTCCGAAAGTACTTTTCTTGTAGCTGCCAAAGGGGTATCATTATAGTCCATTGAGACAAAGCATAAATCCGGGTTATATTCCCTGTTCCATGCAGCTGACTTAAATGTGCCTTTGTCTTTAGCATCAAAGATTAGGTGGAAGTTCTCGTCTTCGGTCCATCTGATCAATTCCTCCCCATTAACATCGTTCTGTCTATATTTCCATTGTTCGTGATGGCTATTAAAGTCGCCTATAGTCTGTACAGAAAGTACGAGGAGTAGTGAATCATTCATTTAAGTAGATTTCATAGACGTACCAAAATATATTTTAAGAGAGTATACCGTAAGGTACATTTTGTATTGAACGAATGAGTTGCAGCTATGCTAAAGAATATACGATTTAGGTCAGAGGAAACAGGATGTACTAATTTTAATGAAAAAAAAGTGATAGAGGTACATAAATTTTAGTAAGTTTGATAAAGGAAGGCAACACAGTTTATTCATAATAGAAAACAAACCAATCTGGATATACAGTTTCCAAATCTTGGCAAGATGAAAACATTAAAAGCGGAAGGCAGGCATTAGGTTTTAGCATTTTAGGCATTTTAGCATTAGGTTTGCAGCCACCATCTGGAAAAGGAAAAAGACTTATCATT
>CAJUYG010001667.1:32711-49544 GCA_910591675.1 Galerucella calmariensis | reverse complement strand
GTATTATTGAGGCGTGTCGTCTTCTCAGAAAAGCTGCGGACGTTTTCCAAGTCAGTGAAAATCCTATTGCGGCTTCTCCGTAGATATCGAGCAACTGGAAACGTGAGAGAAAGAAGTGAACGACCAATTGCACCAACCCCCGTACAAGATAGTCATTTGACTGTTTACCGTCGAGAACTTCTTAGTAGTTGTTGGATCATACAACAGCTTCTTTTCAATGCTTCTGGTGCTCCAGCTTCAATTTAAGCAGTAGATTGCACGAGGTTAACTTACGTCCGATTTTTGAGGAGAGTCGGGATATGGACTTCACATTATTGTTAATGCACAATGAGAATTTGACTGAGCAGATTCACGCAAAAAAAGTTATGAACAATGTTCCACGTTTGTTAAATGCAGCTATTGAACCAATCATCTTTTTAGATAGCAAACAGTCAATTCATAACGTATAAACAATTGGTTTTAAAGAATCGTACTTGTTGAAACACAATCTCTGTATCTTCCTTAACTTTTGTGGGGCTGTTTATTTTGCTGTCAACTTCTCAGAGACAACGTTCATATTGGAAAAAAATGGTGCTTAAAACAAACTATTATTATAAAATTTATTTTCAGAAAATAATAAAAATTATCAACACAAGCCCGATTTTACAAGCTATTGGATTGGAAAGTTTTCCAAAGTCTTCAAGTTTTTCCATAATGTTCAACAACAACAATCAAAGGTTGGCAGCTGGGATGTGTGCTACTGCCACTGTGACTTTCAAACCTAAAGTCTACAGAACAATGAGAGATAACATTCGATTTAAGAATCAATTGGGTAATCATTCTAATTATGTTTTTTCTTCAAAAAATATATAAATCTGAATTGATGGATGATCAGAGTTTATTTTTTCACACTTGATATCAAACTGGAAACATTTTATTAATGAAACGCACCGTTTAAAAAAACAATTCCAACAAGTAGTGAAAAACTGTATCCCTTAGATGTACTTTGAATAATCAAGAAAAATCATCCATCGCATTACCTCCTGTCATTACTATCTCTGGTGTCTCATAAGACTTTTCCACATTGAACGGATTCACTTGGCAGCTTTGTGTTTAGGCCGCAGGCTTTCGCCCTGTATCACCCCACTTAACTGCATTTTGAGCGTTCGCCCGGCCTAATATTTGTATCTGGCAACTAGATGAATAACATTTTACTCCCATTTAGGAGAATTGGTGGATACTCATATTTTTGCTACAAGAGACGCACCTAAATTGATTTCATGTGTTTTCAAATCCAATACCAATGTTGTGGAGCATAGCGAACCGTATTGCAGATTCGAAGAAAAACGAAGAGAAGCTTTAAACTCTACCATAGATTGTGGCAGCTGTCTTGTGAGCCAATATGTGCTTATTTCTATAATTCTAGAGAATAGAGGAACGACAAGCAAGTTTTTTTTCATAACAGAAGATGACTGGTTCTTCAAGAATATTGATGTGAGTCGTTCAATTATTATCAATACTATCTCATTGTTATTATTCAATTCTTCGAAACAAAAACAGGAAATACCTTCTTACATGTTACTGTACAGAAATATATACTACAATACAAAAAAGACATGAAAGAAATTAATAAAAGGTAGAATAATATGAAAAAAAGAAACCACCTTACCGTACCACCTTGGTACGTTAGTGTGTGTTGAACATGCCACATTAGAACCTAATCAGGCACGACATAAGCGATAAAAGCTAAAGCAGAATTTAAAACTCGGGGGTCTTTCCATTAAATAGGTTAATTCAATTTCAATTTTTATTCAATTTTAAAGTAGGTACATAATAATATTATATAAATGTTTATGAAAAGCAGTCATGAAACAGCAAAAAAGAGCAACTCACCTAAGCAAAATTGCCTGTTTTGTTTATTGTTCTTTCTGCTAGTTTCGGTACATTGGGTACAAAAAATTGCAAGTGCTATATACATAGGTCGATCGAAGCAAAAAATAACTGACTTTTCATTGTTTAACATTTTTTCCTTTTTTCCATGTACGATTGAGCAACAAGAGGCAAGTAGAGAAAAAAAACATTTATTTATTTACACATGGAATTGACAATTTGAATTACATTATTATTTCTAAAAATTTAAGTTGATTTGTTACTATGTAATTTTTAACATGATGATTTAAATGACTTTAATTTAGGTATTTGCTTCAGATGTAATGGAATTAAATTAAAGAGCCTGGGTCCCAGGAAAAGAACCAATGTAAAATGTTCATAGGCTATATTTCCTGAACTATTATTGTTGGTATTGTAGTAAACCCACTCCAATACACAAAATCACAAAACTAATTTAGATAGACATACAGATGAATCCCATTAAGCAAAATATCTACTTCTCACCAAATATCTATACTAAATATATTTTTCGCTTACCATTGACAACGAAAAGTTGACGTTTCTTGAGGAGATTTACTTTACGCTTGCGAGCGTAAAAAATTGCAAAACGCTCGTTGACCATAACAACCGATACTACAAACACAATTGTATTGACAGTGACAGATATTAAAGTTTGAAACATATTTGAATTGACATATTTAAACAGAGAGATTTTAAAAGTTTTTATGAATTCTACTATATATTTGTTTTTAATAGTTACAATTGAGTGATTGCGGAGCGGAGTATTACGAGCAAAAGCGTGACATTATTGCTTTCGAGTAATTACCATTACTCTCGAGCAATAATGTATCACTTTTCGTTCTTAATAGAAAAATAACTATTATCGCCAACCGTCAGTAAAACCGGAAATTATCAGATTGATTTCCGGAAGTAAACAAACAGTTTACCTTCCTTTACTTTATCTGCAAAATTTGAAAATAATCATCTGTCAGTGTCACGCTTCTCCCTATTACGGCTCGATAATAGTTTTCTTGCGATTTATTTATAACAAATTATTGTTGCAACTCCTTTGACTTCAAGACATTTAAAATGCTTCAGGGTGTACCTCCAATTTGAATATAACAAATAATAAGTAGATTTGTTCCATGTGTGCTGTTTACTCTGTTATGATAAAATGCAATGAAATATACCTCAGATTTTATATTCTGAATTCTGAGCAGTTGGCGATTAAATTTTGTATGCACCCGTCAGTAAAGTGTTTTTATCGGACCCGCCTGCTATTCGCTCGTCTCATAATTTCTGACTCGTCCGATAAAGAATCACTTTACTGCCTTTGTACATAAATAACTATTACTATCATTATAATACATAGTACATTATAATTCGCTATTTATATATATTATCCTGTTCATACCATTTCTGGATTCATAGCATGCAATATTTCAATATGTGAAATATGTTTGGATGAATTTCTTTGATCCTGAATATTTAAAATATTTTTTAGAGTAAAACTACAACATATGTTTTTTATTTCAGGATATATCCTCCTGTATGGAATTATTTAATGCGAACTTTTGGATGTATCCAATTTATTTCAAAATTGGAAAGGGGGAGGTAGTAGAAATTAGCACAATATTCCAACCAACTAAAGCTGGACTTCATGTAGAAACATTATATTTAATGTGTGATAATAACACTTTTCAGCAGATTGAGTTGGTAGGAGATGCAATCGAGTTTTCCAAGAGATTAATAGAAATTGAAGTAAGTAGATGAACAGTTTTTTAGTGACTAGTCATTTCCGCTAGACACTTTTCAAGTTTGTTCTGAAATCTGTCAATATCAGTACCAATACTATTTGCCAAAATAATTCAAAGGAAGTTTTGTATTTAAAATAACTAAAGAGGTATTGTTGTTCAGTTATCGAAAATAATCAACGTTTCTCCATATGTGCACTTAACAAAAAAATCGATAACTAAAAATTAGGGGGCAGATTTTATGCTAGGTTAAGGAAAAGTGCTGGAAGGAAGAGGCTGAGACATTGGAATACATTTAGAAAACCAAAGTTGGAAGTGTTACAGAACTTAGGGCAGCGTATGAAAGGAGGAAGGATTTTGGTAACAGCAAAGCTCCGCTAGAGAGAGTCGAAAAGTGGTAGTGTGAATAGATATTGATAAACCGATATCAGATTGGGATGCTGACATGTAGATGAAGCTGTCGTAGGTGAGCTCCGAACGAAGGGGGGCTCTGTGAACTTTAAATGAAATATTTTCGTCGGGGCCCCAGAAATAGTGACATAAAACTTTGATGATCCTAACTGGCCAGGAGCCAGTGACAGATTTCGCGGCTAAACTTTCCAGTGCTTGCCTCTTCTAGGAGAATACTGTCAAGAGATTGAGTTTTCAGACAAATGCCTTCAAGATTGTTGATATGAAATTTCCAATGAATACGAGATACAAAAATCAATCCAAGAATTTTGCAATGATTAACAGCAGTTGACGAAAATTGAATAAGATGTGTACGGCAGGGGATTTCCTGCTAAATTTTATGACTGGATTGACGAATTTTCCATGGAGGTAGACAAAAAGGGTAGAACGTGCCGCGGGACACACGGTAGGAACTTTAGTTCCTTTTAGGCAAAAATTATGTAATACATTTGACGTTATAGATAAACAATTTGCATATGCCTCGGTGGCCGAGTAGTAAGCAAACCTCTCTCACGGGGTAGACCCGGGTTCGATTCCCCGTGAAGAAGTTTTTTTTTATTGTTAATTTTATTTTCAAATAATTATTCTGCTTGATATTAATAACGACAACAGGTAGACGTTTGAAATATTTAGCAGAATATTCATTATTATAGATAATGGTAAGGTACCCTTCATAAGGGAGTCCGACTTGCAACATCTAGTTATAACAGCATCGTATATTTAAAAAGGGAAACCGTAGCATTATACAAATTGGACATTCAAGAACTGTACGTTTACCACAAAAAAATTAGTGGAAACATAAAATTGAATTGTTAAATTTTCAATTTGAAGTTATATTACAGTTTATAGAAATTTTTATTTTCTAGATTTTTTCTTAAGTGGGTCGTAGAGAATATATGCTGTTCGACTCGTGTGGATTGTCCATATCGCACTTGAACGATTGAGCACTCCGCCTACGGCGTCGTGCTCAAACTTCGTCCTCGTGCGATATGGCCATCATATCCACACTAGATGCACAGACTACTATTTCTATCAAAATATGCCCTTTTATATTTAAAAACAACCTGCCAAATGTTAAATCAATTTATCCATCCATTTTAAAGTTATCCAATTAAAACATTCAAGTTTTCAAAATTTCAACACCCTGTATTTCGAAAAGTAAATGTGCTAGACCCCAATCCTCATATCATTTTGTCCAATTTTACGAGAGGAATCTACATGCAAACGTTGTAATTACCCTTAACGTTCGAGATGCTTATACCATTTTTTGCGCGATCGTATTGAAATAAATTCCGAATAAAATAATTCAAATTTCTTCGAAATGAACAAAAAACATCAATCGCGCAAAAAAAATTATGAAAATAATAGAAAAAATTTATCCGAACAAATTCAAGTAGATCACCAGCACTGCGAATACCAGCTTTGCATAGAATTTTAATATAGCATAGGTGGTTCAGTGGTAGAATGCTCGCCTTTCACGCGGGCGGCCCGGGTTCGATTCCCGGCCGAAGCATATGAATCGCTGCTTCGTAAACGAGAGAGAGACTCAGGAGAGAGCACACGCACGCAAGCAAGGCACATAACGAAGCAACGTAACATAACGTAACGGTCAGATCTTTTGCGTCGCGACCCCTGGTCGCTCAAACATAACCTGACGTAAAGAACTGAAGTTCGAATAATCGGCGTATTGAGCATACTTGATGGGAGTAGGAAATTTGGCACATTAGTCGTTTATTGTGAGGATGGAAATGAGACTTACTGCTGGCCACCATTTTTCTTAAAAAACATTAAGGGTGAGTTGTATCAAACACTTGAACTCGGTTTAATGATAACTGAAGCTTAGACTGTGGCTGATAGATGTATTTATCATCAATAATTACATCAGTCTAAACATCATTGAACCGAGTTTAGGCGTTTACAAATCGCCCTGAACGTTAAAATGAAGATAAAAAAAGGTTGTTTTTCAAACAAAAACAATAATAAATCTACGTTGAAAACCAAGAACTTGGTTATTTGTATTTTTATACGAAATTTGGTGAAAACTCACCTTATTATGTCCCAAGTACACTGTGATTTATTTGATTTGAAATATTAATTTTTTCACCTCATTTTAACTTAATATCAAAAAGCACCCTAATTTTCAATCGAAAATTAGGAAAGGTTTGTCGAATCTAGCGATGAAGAAATGCCATCAAAGGAACAAATACTAATGGATAAGTGATTACAATTCAAAATAATTTACTCATAAATAACAAGATTAACGTTTTTAGAAATAATATAATGAATACCTTCTGTATGTTCCTTGTGGTATATTATTCATTCTTTTTTTAATTTCTTGGGAAATTAAACCACAATATTTTTAAATTCTTTATTTCAACGTTTCGGTAGCGTTCCAGCTACCGTTGTCAAGAAAAAATAAGTAGAAATTAATTTTTATCCCTAACTGACACAACAGAAAAAATTAGACAACTAGACAATCAAAAATATTTTGAAGTTTAAGACTGCAAAATTTTGTTATCAAATTTTTATTAAGGTCCATTCATAGTAGATCATATCTCTGGCAAAATGTGAAATGAAATATTTCATTTTATGACATTCCAACGATATGATAGTCTACTAGAAATGGAATATTGTGGTTTAATTTTCCAAGAAATTAAAAAAAGAATGAATAATATAATGAATAACGGAATCTTTTGAAAAAAAACTGATATTTTGACGCGAGACCTTCCGATTGTAAATTATGGTGCTTTTTTGATATTAAGTCAAAATTAGGTCAAAAAATGAATATTTCAAATCAAATAAATTACAATGTATTTGGGATATAATGAGGAAAGTTTTCACCAAATTTCGTGAAAAAAATTTTTTTTCCAAAGATAAAAATAAAAAACCAAAAACTTGGTAATGAATTTTCCTTAGAACATAAAACAGACAGGAAGGAGTCTTGTCACTCATTAGCTGTATAAGAAAATGCGACGGAAGTCGCCATTTGCAACACCCTAATTAAGACTCATTTGTGAAGTTGACGTTTACTGACGTAGATTGTAGGCAGGTTTTTTTTACATCATTTATTCACCATTGGTTGAATGACGTCAGTCTCCGCTGCAACGACATGCTGGAGTCATCAGTGGCACATAAAAAAACGCAGTTGCTATTTAAATCATCTGACCCCTGACAATCTATATCTAAGTTGATTGTTGTTATTAGCAGTTTATCTGATAGTTCCACTGGAATTTTTTTCAATTTCTGACGCTGTTGATAGCGCCGCCAATATCTTGTTACCACATTTTAAATTTATTACTATCAATTCGTCCATATCTTTGACTGCTTCAAAAAATCGTTAGTTTTTTTAGGTTGAGCTGTCATTTTGTGAACCACCAAAGTTATCCACCACCTCGATACAACGTTGGAGTGTTTTGCAATTTTGGTTGATGCAACAGTAATAAATGAACGCGTCATTTCTTCAATCTACAATCCACCAATGAATATAAAAACGCAGTTGGTCGATTGGTGGATCTACCGGTGAATAAAAGAACATGGCTTGTTTATGTAGTTTTTTTGGTGAAAATAAGTTTAAACGAAAGTATTATCAGAAGTATTTATTTATTTATTTATTTACGGTTTTACCATTTTTACAACATAAAGTTCATTCAGTATAAAGAGTTCATACATAAATGAGTAATATATAAGAAAAAAAATTATTACAAATTATTAATTTAATTTGCTCAAATATTTAGAAGCTTAACTGATTTCTTAAATGTTGATGTAGATATTCCAAATAAATCTAGACTACCAGCATGTTTATTGGCAGATTTTAAAATTCTTGTGATTGGTTCATTTTGCCCATAATTGGTGGTATGAAATGGAATATTAAATATTTCAATATTTCAATATTCGTATTTTCATTGCTCCTAGAAAATATTGTTTGTATAGGACATAGGACAGCCTATAGTTTTATATTTAATACATTTCAATAAGCTACAATTTTTAAATTTCACATATCTCATACCCTATACAAACAGTACGCCACTGTCAAAACGGAAACGACTACTCGCCATTTGCAACCTCCTATTTGGACGCAAACTTATTTGGTAAATGCTCCTTCCTGTCTGTTTTATGTTCTAAAGAATTTTTACATAAATTTTGAGGTTATGTGAAAAAATTGTGTATCCAAAAGCTGTGAATCTTACCCACAACTTTGCCATTCAATTTTTTCCCATAGGACTTGTAGTTTTGCCGGAAATCGAGATAAACCATATTTTACCCTAAAATACTCACCCCCTCCCACTTCCCGAACTCGGATCGCCCGTAATTAATTTTTTTTCCAATTTTATCACATTTTCGTCCATTTCTAATGGGTTTCATCCCACTGTTATTTTTTTTTGTTTAAAAAATTATCGACCCTGGTCTATTATATGCGCTTGGTTTATGGTTTCAATTTTATGTTCATTAGAGTTCCAGTCGGTCGGCTTAACCTTCTTTTTCAATACTATTGTATTTTAATGTGTCTTTATATTGTCTTGCACATTGATAAGAACTTCTAGTAAAATACCGCGAAGACAATCTTGAAATTTCAATGAATAATTTTGGCTAATTCTCCTTTTTCTTATTTCAGATACCTCCCGCAAATACAGAAATAATTAATGAGGAGGGTTGTACCATATATCTTGGCCACGTCTATAATAAGTCCATTAAAAATTTCACTATTATTGTACGAAACAAAAGGTGAGAATATTATTTTTTCTGAAAAATGCTAATTTTTTCTAAATGAAAATTCTGAGTATATACGGGGTATCCAGCTTTTGCTAAACAATAAGGGATATGAAATAACTGTAAGTATAATTCTATTTATAAGTACAATACAAAACTTTTCTGTGATCCGCAGTATCAGTTCTGGTTTTCAAAGGAAATTGAGAAACTACCAATTTGTTCTTTTCTGTGTAAGCACTCTGTAGATCATTGTCCCAATTTCAATAGTTAGTTGACTTAACAATTAAATTGAAATACATTTATATTATTTAATAAACATAGTCACGAGTAGTATCGGTATGTGATTTTATCCAAAACTATAATTTACTCTAAGATGGTCTTTCGAAATATGGATTGATTATGTTCGTCTGGTGCAGGTCGATTTCCCCTCTTGATTTAGTGGACTGTATTTTTAACACAACTCAACATAACTTCATTTGATACAATACAAAAAATGGTACTTTTACATAAAACTGAAACATAGGTAATATATTACCTATGTAATATATAGAAGAGGAATCTTTGGCAAAAACATAATAATCTGCACTGATAGTAGACAAGCCCTATTAACCTTGAACAGACAACGTGTTATATCGAGGCTAGTACTAGAGTGCCACCAAGATTTAGCGGACGCCTCGGCAGATAACAATATTATCCTGAGGTGGGTTAAATGGCACGACAGGAGTAAAGGAAATCGCACTGCTGATTATTTAGCCAGGGAAGCCGCTGGACTAAAAATTCTAGGACCCAGTGACACCTACGGCCTAACGACTTCGACAATTGCGGAACTAGCCAAACGTTACACCCATGCTCAATCCCTTAAGAGATGGGATGGAATCAAATGATGCAGTCTTGCCAGGATCACCCTGGGCGACCCTGGGAAGCTGGCGCCGAAGAAATATTTGGCGATGACCAGGAAAAACCTGCGTTTAACAGTAGGATTTCTGACGTCACTGTCAACTAAGGAAACACCTCCATACTATGGGGCTAGTGGACACACCTCTATGCAGGATGTGTGAACATGAAGATGAAACTGTCAGGCATGTCTTATGCGAGTGTGTGTTCCGTGAGTCTTGGCCTACACCTGCTGATATAAAGGAGATGTCTCCTAGTGACCTGTCCATCTTCCTGGGAAGGACAGGATGGACGATGACTTACAGCCAGTTTCACAATCGGTGGTTAACTTCTAGGGTCAAGTAACCTTGACCGAAACTTTAACCCCTTACTTTAACCAGGGACATGTTTCACAATCATTATTCATCTGCAGGTCAGGTAACCATGACTGTTCATTAATTTTTGTTGCGTTGGTATGAAATCCAACACTGATTACCATGTTTCATGTCAATTGAAACAAAAAAATTGTGTGGTTATGTTTATTTTATGTCTAAGTGACGACAAATTTTTGAATAAAATAGTGCTTCAAATTTGATTATGGAAACACAAATAAGTAAGAGATGTTCCAACTTTTCTAAAGAAGAGGAGCATCTATTGGTTTCTTTAGTGAGTAAATATAAGAACATAATAGAATCTAAAGAAACCAATGCGGTGACCTGGAAGATTTCTTCTGAGAGCCTTTCTACAGTTCTCTTGGACAAACTAAATCTACAGAAAAAATCGTAATTGTCGAATTCCTCAAAATAATCGGATCTAGGCCTTATCATTTTTGGTCTTCTTGGTTCCTCTACACTACTATATGCATTTACCTCATAATCGTTCATTTTCCACTCAAAAAATATGCTAACAGATACCACGTTTTGTGACAGATACGTGACAGATACAGCAATAGCTTTAATTGTTAGGTTAGAATCTCCAGGTTATTATTACCACTAGATTTTCTGGTGGTTAAATATTCTGAGAGTTAACCATAACTTGAACCCTTTACTGAACAATGTGAAACACTTGTTTTGAGGTAACCAAGGGTTATTTGTTAACCTCAGGATAACTTGACATTGTGAAACCGGGCGTTAGGAGGACAACTCCTCGGGAGGATGTACAATGGGTCACATGTGGCCTAAGTGCTGTGAGCCTACACACTCACCCTCCCTACTCTACAGATACAGATAGGTAATATATTGTTATGGTATGAACATACCCAAAATAAATCATTTAAAAATAATCATAAGGCAATACGACCAACTCTGTTATTTGGTTACTTAGTTAAATAAATTCATCACAATAAAAGAAATATAATAGAAATAAACTAATAAATAAGTCAAATTAAAACATGCAAAACTGATAATATTAATAAAAATAAATAACATTCTTTATAATAAGTTTTGGCAAACACTATATTCTAAATTATTAATCAATTTTTATAAACCCTGTATAATTGAAGAATTTAAGCTATAAATTGACAGATAAAAACAGGAGTACCAACTTCAAGCAAATCGTGTAAAATACCAACCTAAATTTTAAGGTTATAAAAGATATAAATACAAATTTTTGACCACTGCAATGATAAAAACAATAACATAAAAATGAAACAAACACCATATAGAAACTAAAACATAATTTCATTTAAATAAACTTACAATATTTTTAAAGATTGGAAATATCAATTTAGTAACAAACTTTTAAAATAAATTTCATTGCTTGAAATAAAACAAAAGAAAGTTTGTTTAGGAAACAAATGAAAAAATCAACGGCTTGTAAAAATTTCTCCGAGGGAGAAAGACGTAGAAAAATTTGAGTTGAAATTAAAAGTAAAAATCTTAATAAAACTATATAAAATATTCAAAAGATTAATAATATATTATTTATATAAACATAATTATAAGGAGTCAGTGATACCTATAATTAATAAAAGTGAAATAAGTAAGAATACTTACAAAGTGCCGGTAAGCGTACATCTACCTCTGAATTTATAATTTTAATCAAGACGAACTGATATATCTGGCATAGTTTTGTCGATATAACTAAGGAATTTTCCACAACGAACAGACTGTATAAAATCCACAGTTTTTGAAGAAAGAAAATACCGGATTTGATCCCCAGCTGACAGTCTGTATATTCTGCAGGCCTTTCCCACATTTTCCAACCCATTGAAACCTTCGAATTTGAAGAGAATAAAAGTATTAACTAACAAACATTCAGGTACCTACCTACTGTTTATATTAATTTTAAGTTTTTTCATGTAGTATAAATTGTTTGCTTATTAGAATTTAATTGTTTGCTTAGATATAATTAGATAAAAATACTTACAGAACATTTGATAAAATCAATTCGTTAGATTAACGTTTTCATTAAATTTCATAAGTCATATTCCAAGAACAAAGAAAAATAAACTTCTTCTTTTTTTTCACTAGATAAATAGTCTATTATAATTAAGGTCACATATCCATGTAACTGAATTTAGTTCTGTGAGTATAGTTCAATAGTGTACCTGGATGAATGAATGAAAATTTAGATAATTAAGAATTGGAGTAACTGTATAATTGTATAATTTGAATATTTTATTATATAAAAAAAAACTAATAATAATAATAGTTCAATAAAAGATAAAACACTTATCCAATAGTACAGGTGGCTGTTTTGTTTTAATGTCTATGATTCAATCGCAGTAGGTAATATACTTTAGTGCCAACTTTCAACACGAAGGCCAAAGAACAGAGTCGGTCTTCATAAATTTTAATTTGACCTCACAATAAAATATTCCCTGAGAGTATGAAAAAAATATACAAATTATAATATAATAAAATAAAAATTAAGAGTCTCATAAAATAGCTGAGATAATCATTAATGGCGCCCAACTAAAATATAAATAAAATTTTAAATAATAATAAATATAAAAAAAGGTAAGTATTAAACACTATAATAAACAAAATTTATACATATCAAATTTAATAAAAAAAAACATACTTACCAAAACCATAACAATATATATCGTTGTCGTCGGGTCGTCGGTAAGCGAGTTCTGGTTCGTGCCTTCTTCTCTCGTCAGCCCACCCCGCTTGCGCAACCGAACTCGCTCGATCAAAATGTTTTGCCCCGTTGTCTGTCTTTGAATCTTAACATATATACTCCTCCCTTTGGACCTCAATTCAAAACATTCTGTGTTAAAAACTATTTTCGTCTGGAAGCGGAAGTGGACAGATTTTGTATACAGATCTCTTGTAAATTCCGTGTTTTACTGTCACAACACGCACTGTGTCATCACTACCTGGGTGCACTGTTGTGATTCTACTAGGAATCCATTTTGTTGCTGGGAGATTGTCCTGTTTTACTACCACTAAATCGTTCACCTTGACATTAGGCTCACCACTTTTCCATTCATGTCTTTGTTGCCAATCTGCTAAATAAAAACATGACCATCTATTCCAAAAACTTTGGTTGACCTGCTGCAGTAACTGGAACCTGGACAGCCGATTACTCTTGACGTTGTTTTCGAACAATGGGTCTGGAGGCACCACCAATGGTTAGCCAATCAATAGGTGAGAAGGGGTGAGAGGGGTCAAATCATTGAGGTCTGAGTACATTGGGTGTAGGGGGCGAGATTTCAACGTTGCCTCGATCTGCACAAGTAACGTGGAGAGCTTTTTACTATCTTCTGTAAGTTCCTTGTGGCATTATTTATTATTTTTTCTCTTATTTTTTGGGAATCAACCAACAATGATGTTTTTTATTTTTTTAATTCGACGTTTCGGTTAGCGTTCCAGCTACCTTTGTCAAGAATAACTGATAATAAAATAATTTTTGGTCCCTATTTGACACAACGAAAAAAATATGACAACTAACCAAGGTTGCACCTTTGAAGACATTAACAATTCCGCGATTGGAGTTGTGTGGAGCTCTTATTCTTGCTCGTTTAATGGAACAAGTTTCAGAAGCGTTTACTTTGTGATGCCTTTTGGTCAAAATAATAAGTTATCAATAATATTTAAATACAAGACATCAATTCCCTTGAAGCTAATTTCAATAAATCATTAGAATAGAAGTAGGAAGGTCGAACGTACGAAGTCAATTTCAGAGCGTGAAATAAACATAAATAGTATTATTTATATTTACTTATGATGAACTTGACTTGTCGTTATAAATATGCAAACGATAGTGTTTCAAGAATGATTATTACAATTACCATTGATATTCATCGTTCTAGAATTTCATAACTTTCCCTTCATCCATTTCAAAGATAATCTCTTGGTGCGGGACTTTTCAGCAACGCTGTATGCTAATGATTAAATAAAATACTCAAATGCATTTTATTCGACTGTCTATCATAAAGGTACAGGTGTAAGTGAGTGTATTTCGAAAGAACCCAACCCAACTGAGATGGAGAGTACTTATTCAATTTAAGACTATACGGGGAGATTAATAAAAAAGGGATTATCATCACATACCTCGTGTACGTTATAATATATTTTTTATTAAATTCTATGCCCAATATTATTTTACATTTCCAAAAGTAGATTGCTGTAGTTCAATTGAGCGGATTAGTGCATTATTACCATATCGATTGAGAGTTTCACTTTCAATTCGTAAAAGAAGCTTCAAGGCATGTTTTATTATGAGGTACCCTATCCTTCTGAGTGCTAAATATGCAGCTGTTGATCTTCGCAGAAACAATACATGTTTCCAAAAGTTATTTTGTATTTTTTCTGCTTTTCCTAGATGACGGAGGCCACAAATACTGCTTGCATAAGTGAATGTAGGTATTGCGACGTTATTATATAATAATTTTATAGACTCTCATGGCGAGATTTTAGAAAAACTATTTTTTAAATTAAAATTTCTTGAGAAAACCAGATTTTTTACTCGCGTTGTTTGGAATTGTTCGAAAACAGTCCATACCATTGAAGATACAGGCTTCTTGTAATGGAAGTTCAGGATATCGATAATATTATAAAAGTAAAACTCAAGAGACCGATTTCCTTACATGTTTATTTCCAATCGAAGTGGAATAGAATGAAATGCAATTAACATAATAATAATGTCGTCAAAGCAATTCCTATATTTTAATAGACAAAACAATAAGTATATTCTGCAAGCTAGTTAGAATCAGCGATTTCTATGTAATTTGAAATTACTAATACATTTGGTTCAACTGTTGCGTAAAAACTATTATTGAACTCTAATGTAAACAAAAAACGTTACACCCACCTCCTTTGAGGAGAATGACCATCACTATGGCCACTTGTGAAGGGCATTGTCCCAAGAAGCTATTCATCACGAATAAACAAATGACAGAGCACTAGAGAACTTGATTCTTGTAAATTCCTTAGAATAACAACAAACTTGCAGAGTAAGTAAATTCCAATAAACGCAAAAATAGATTTAAAAATATTCAACTAGTGAACCATAATTAAATGTAATATTTTGCTGACAATAGATATGTACAAATTGACTGAAATGAAATTAAAATTAATTATACAGTATAAGCTAAACTTACATATTTTTTCAGGAGCTCCCTTATAACGTAAGAAATATGGTAAATAACAAAACTATACAATTATTGTTTATTTAGGCGTATTTTTGTAATCGATATTTGTGTACAGTCACTTCTTTATCCTTAAAGTTACTAATAACGCAATTTGGGCCATTTGTGGAAATTACCGTAAAGGGACCATTATAGAGTTTTTCGAATTTACTCCTGTTTTCATTTGTCAGAGTAACAAGATCACCACGTTGTAGTATTAATTCATCGGTATCGACATCTTATTCAACTTTACGCTCCCTTTTGGCTTTTTCTAGATGCTCTTTAGGCCTTTTGTGAGCCACTTGCAGTCTGTAGCGTACCTCTTGATCGTAAGCGTCCAAATTATACAGAGGATCAACGCAAGAACCCATTAGAGTTCCGGGAATATTTACAATCCTCCCAAAGACTAATTCGAAGGGCGTGTAATTATGGTAACTACTTGGGGTTGTGTTATAACAAAACGCATAGTAAGCTGTCCAAGTAGCCCAATGGGTTAGTGATCCATTAATGTACATGCGAACATATTCGTTAAAAACCCTATGATTACGCTCACACCCCCCTATAGTTTTACTATGATAGGCAGTTGAAATACTATGTTTTATTGAAAGTAGTTTTGAGATGTTAGAAATTAATTCGTTTTTTTTATTCTAGTCCCATATCGGTTCTAATTTCCTTCATGGGACCGTAAATTAAAATAAAATGTTCAACGATTGCTTTCGCCACAGTTACTGCTTCTTTGTTCAGTATTGGTATTATTACAATGTATCTTGTTAATTCTCACTGTATAGTTACAGCGTAACTGTAGCCGCGATTCGATTTTTAAAAAGGCCCGATGGTATCTATGCAGACAATATCGAAGGCTTGTTGAGGGGTTGGGGTAATGATCATTGGTTCGCGATGTTTAATTTTTGCTTTATTTATTTTGCATTTATGGCATTTTCTTACGTAATTAGCTACATCACGTGACATGTTACGCCATCTGTAGGCCGACTTCAATTTTTTAAGTAGCCTTTTTTGACCACAATGTCCTCCTAAGAGGGGATTATCGTGATATTTGGTCATAAGTTCATTTTTCACTTTCTTTTCTGTTATCAACCTAGGTGATTCGCATAAATACATTGTAACTCTTTTACATAACTCATTTCCTTTACTTTTGAATTCTTTTATAGTGCACTTTTTAAAAATTATATCGCTAGTATATAGCTTTAATTTAATAAGATTACCATTGCCAGCTATTTTGTCCAACCGAGACAATATTTGACCTAAGTCAATATTGCCATTTACAACTGGTAATACTTCTTGCGCGCTTATTTCCTTTTTGAACCATACAGTCATCCTTAGATGTTTAGGTTTCATTTCAAATACCAATTTAGGTAATTTTTGAACATCTGTTCCGTTAAGAACTTCAAATACTCTACAATTTGGATTTACTTTATCTTTTAATACTTCATCACTATGAGGTGACTGTTCTTTAGACATTGACCTTGTTACTGCAAGAATTTGACAATTTGTATTTTGAATATCTTTTAGGTCGTTAATACTTATTCTTGACAGTGCGTCTGCAACATTGTCAGAACCTTTTATATATTCTATATCAAAATT